>VDFB02039466.1:15000-18463 GCA_007258455.2 Sequoia sempervirens
TGGATCAATAAGAGCTAAAATAGAAAATATTCATTTGTAATTGACATTGCTTTAGGACCAAAGAGAGTAGTTAAAGAAACAGTTTGGTCAACTGAGGGAAGCAGTCAACCTAAGACTTGATTCACTATCTAGACTACTTATGAATGCAAAAAAAAATGATAAGAAAATGAGGACTCCAATTAATTTGGAGGAGGTTGAGGATTTGTACATGTAGTTTGAATGCCAAAATAACATTCTTTCTTTAGAAAAAGCAAATTGGGTTGTAGTCGTGGTACAACTTAAAGAAATTCACAAGAACATTCTACCCTCTAAGGAAGTTGCAAAGGTATAGATAACAAATTTTTTTGTATAAGTTTTACAAAGAATTGTAGTATTTTTTTGGTTTTTGTTGAAAATATTTTGTACATAGCATCATTTTTGAGGCATCTCCATCTCAAGGGGAGTATTTTTTTAGAATTCATATAGTAAGGGGGAGTTCATAAGTAAGAAGATATTATGCCCTTTTCTCTTGATGTCAGAGGGGGAAAGAAAGCTTCTATACATATGCATGTTGCCATCAATAACAAAGGGGGATACTTTTGGAAATAGGTGTTGTCATTGATGTCAACTCAATATGAGTTGTCATTAATGTCAAATGTGTATTTTGAAGTGTGCATATACTTTGAAGATAGTTGTTGTATAGTTGATATGTGTTGGTCCTAGTCTGCAATGTTGTATGAGGAAAATGATGATTTGAGTGTGATGTGGAGGTTGGAACATATGTTCCTATATGTTTACAACATGTTTTCATTGATACCATCCTTTTTCGCTGTACCACACAAAATGATAAGTTGCAAAAGTTTTTCTATGGTATTCATTGTGACACAGTCATGGCTTTTTTTCGGCATCCTTTTGTGGAATAAGTTTTTGTCTTGTGGTTCAAAAGATAATATGGTTGAGATTTGAAGGTTTTATATCCAAGGTTTCAAGTCATCACACCTTCTACGATGAAATTTATGAGTGAAAATGTTCCAGTTTGTGCTCTAGTAGTACAAAGTACCGATGACGGATTATTGGAATGCTCCACATTCCTCTAGTAAGATAGATGTGACCATGCAAGCTTGGGGATATGATAAAAAATTTATATGAGTTCTTCCTTGCAAGTATCAAGTGTTTTGGTGGTTTGCAAGATCAATTCTCAAATGATAGTTTACTACAGTTTGTCTAGAATACTTTGTTCTTGTATATTCAGTAGGTTTCTCCTCTTGTGCTAGCATATGATGATAAATTTCTTTAGGAGAAGGTTGAGGAAATATTGTGTATAAACTACAAATGCTTGCACCTTGATCTGCATGATGGTTTTGATCTCTCCTCGGTGGTGTAAAGTTGAACAAATGGTAGTTTTGGTGGTGTTGTCATTATTTGGGCAGTCAAAATTGTTTCCTCCATCAATGATTGATCCTAATTAATTAATTTTACTTTGGAGGATGTGTTATGATATTTTTGGGTCCTATAATACTATGTGTCAATCCACAATTGTTTCTTTTGCAATATTATATATATGTTTGGAGCCAACCAGTGTGATATCAAATGTTTCTTCTAAGAGGTTATCTTGGAGATGACCTAATTAATGTTTTGTGTTTTGGAGGATATATATAAGATGAAATTAATTTGTAAAGGAGAAGTTAGTAAGAGAGTTGTGATAGAGAATTATGTTGAAAATGAAGTGTGTGAAGTATGTGTGAAGGGTTAGTTGTGTGAAAAAGGGACAACAACATCAACATATGTTGGATGCTTCTTCATAACATTTCATGTTCTTATTTCTCATTATAATTTTTATGTATCCCACTCTAAGATAGTGAGTCTCATTAGGTCCTATGTATCTTTCCCTAAGTTTGTACACCTTAGTCTGCAAGTCTATAGGCAGTGAGCCTTAAATAACATTGTAAGCTTTGCAAGCAGTGAGCTTTATATACTATGAGTTAATCCTCACCATGGGTTTTCCCTCATTGGGTTTTCCATGTAAAAATCCTAATATCTTTGTGTGGTGAATATGTTCTCTTATGCTCTTTTCAGTTTATGTGATGTGTTGTTAATTTGCAAATGGAAATGAAATTGTTTTAATTTATGTTGATTCAACCCCCTCTCAGCACAACATTGTGTCCAAAATTTCTTTGCAACCATTAGTTACATAATACTATAGAAATAGTCCAATCACATTACACATTCTTGTAGCACCCCTTCCACAAGGCCTTGAAGCACCAATATTTATAAAATACAATGAAAAAGGTGACCCTCAAAGTCACATTTCTTCTTTCACTACTTTATTTATGCACTAAATTTCTTTTCTAGGATGCATTTTTGGAAATAATATCCCATGGTCTTTGAAATATATTGCATGAGATTGATTTTTATCACTAATTGATAACTTCATTCATAAATTTGAGAATTATAATAATAATTTTTTCTAGCACTTCCAAGCTAATATTGGACCATAGGTCACGTTTACTGATCTCATTCATTTTAAAATGTGACATGTTGAAAATGTTACTAATTTCATTTTCCCATATCAATAATTATTTTCTCAAATCCCCTATGCACTCCCATATTATGATATTCAACAATTGTTCATTGGAAACATGTAGCCAACATTAAGTGATAAAATATTTTAAAGAAATAACTATTTTCTCATCTCCTCATTGCTCTACAAGATTATCAATAGACTATAAGTCAATATGGGGTCTCATCCTCATTGACTCATTTTGATAACCAGGGTGGTGCTTCTTCTATTGGAACTTATAAAAGACAAAATAATTCAACCAAAAAAAGTGTAATTAATGCACCATAGGTTTCTGAATTATCAATTATAGTACCATAGAAATGTGCAAACAAATTACAACTTTATTTGAATTTTTATATAGTATAATGCAAAAATTTTAAAATATAATTTTATTTCACTTTCTCTAATAAAAACACTTCCAACTAACCAAACTTTGTAGAATTTGCACAATTCAAAATCCTTATGTCAATTTTATTGTGTTCTTAGGCATGACATTAAATGGTGTATGTGTATACACCATCTAGTGTAATACCATATCAATATAGGGTCTATCTAGATACATGAAAAAAAGAAAGCGTTAAGAAGTCAGTTGCCAATCCAAACCAATAACTACAAACTCATACAAATACATTTATATCACTCTCTACTAAATTTATTTCAACTAATCATTCACACTCTAAATCTCCTAAAAATAAAATAAATAATATGATAAACATGGTTCATGTTTGCACCCAATCACCTCAAGTGTGTGATATCACTAATATTAATGACACACCCATTTACATAGAAGATTGAACTCTCTACATAACTACTCATTTTAACAAAAATCATATTAATGGTTTTTTTTTTATCATGTCAGTAGGGTAAATGTTATTATAGAAGAAATATTATTTATCAATGGGTTTCATAGAGAAAAATATAATA
>VDFB02039467.1:0-155258 GCA_007258455.2 Sequoia sempervirens
AACCTAGTAGTTTAGAAACTATATTCAATTTTCTAAAAATTCTATTCTTAATTTTTTTTGAAATAATATTGATAACTTATTAAAAAATTTATGTCAAGTTGTTTAACACTGATTTTTTTAAATTTTTTGCCACTTAAGGGCTTGTTTTTTTCCATGATAATCCTACACATACCCTAGCCAACCACACAATGAAGAGGGGTTAAAATTGATGCAAAATAGGGGTGGAAACATGCTTATAATGACACACAAATGAACATCAAATCAACTTCAAAATAGATTTCAAAGAACTTATCAAAATTCACCTTTTGAGCATGCCTTTCCTTGTCGCATGAGTAACCCGGTTTAAGGGATTTTTAACTCAAAACGTCCAAAAAAATTCACAAAATAATTATTGAATTAGACACCCTTTTCAAAGCTACACAAAATATATGAAAACCAATATCTACTCCTTTGGACCATATCAGAGATCCAATACACCTACCATATAAAAGGCTAGTTAATTAGCCCACTTTTGCAAAGTGAATGCCCTCTAAACTTCACCAAACCCTCTAAAACTTTGGAGAAGCAATTAAAATTCCCTAAAACCATTGAATCCACCCTTAGAACTCAGGTTCAAGCCCCTTTGTCTATTGATCCAAGAAACCCTCCTTTTACATGCACAAAACAAGGGTTTTACTAGAAATCCATACTTCCAAGCTTTCCAGATCAAGACACTACTTCAAACATGTTAGAAAACACTAGAAAAAATTCAAATGACACTCACAAGTCCATTAACTTCATTAGTTTTCAAAAAACCTACCTTAGTTTCTCTTTTTCATGCAAAAATCCACATTTCCTAGCCTAGGGCATCACCTCCCAGCCCTATAAACACCTTACTAAGATTTGAATAAAGCATGGGAACCTAAAAAAACATGGTCTATGCCTTTCTTCTAAATAATAGGTCATGACAATAGGAGGAAAGGCTCCATTCTTAAATAAGGTGAAAACCCAGACCTTGCTAGCCTGCTATAGGCAATGCAAGAAAAAAAAGGAACTTACTTCAACAAAAATCAATAGGAGGCTCTCAAAACAATTGAAAAAGAATTCTATCACCTATTACCACACCATTATATGATTATTGGATCAAATAGAGTCATTGTTGGTCATACAAAGTCAAGAAAACTTAGGAAAAATACTAAAAATTACAGATTTGATGTTGAAACAGAGCATATACTCCTCAAAAATGCATTCATTAACCCTTCATTTAGGATTGCAAGATGTTATTATAAATTTTTCAACTTCAATCAACCCCTCCAATTTTCATAACTTCCCTTAACAACTTTTTATACTCCTATGACTTCTAAATTGCATTCTTTTTGTAAATGTTTCACTTGACAACATTTTACCTTTACAATCTTCTCCTAATTGACCTCCTAAGACACTAAACACCCAAAAATACATATTATATGATCTTTTAGACCTTATTAGAATGAAATTACATTAAAAAGCAACATTACATCCACCTAGACCTCATTTGTCATCATGACATTGATTGACAACTCTTTACATTTTATCACATTTTGCAACTTCCTTGTTGCTTATTGATTAAAATAATTTCAAATTGACCCTTTGAACCTTCAAGACTTTATTTGCTTTGATCACAAGGTGTAGGTTCCCCTGCACCACAAATGTACAAATTCTAGTAAGATAAGATGATAGCGATGAAGAGTGATGATCAAGCCACCAGGATCAAGATCCTATGACACACCAACATAGGCAGAAAGGAACACACATGCAAGTGATATATGAAGCCATAATCAAATCACCAACATACACCATCAAAGACAGAAAAAAAGAGGAAAAAAAGGAAAAAATAAAATTCCACAGATGAAGCTTTGAATAGCCATCCAATGCAATAGACTGGGTCTAGGTTGTTTATCTAAAAAGGTTTACAAGTGGAATGCACTATCCACTATACAAATAAAATGCATGCTCACAAGGGCTAGTGGGAGCTATGTTTCCACTAGGTGATCCCCAAGAGGTCCATATCAACATCATACCCCCATTACTATGATGAGGACAAAAACAAAATAATTACTCACAAGAGCTAGTGAAGCTAGGTGTTCACTAGGTGAGCCCCAGGAGACTATATCAAAGCCATACCTCCATAACTTTAATAAGGTACAAAAAGAAAAAAATTCAGAAATAAAGAGGGATGCTCAAAGGGAATTTTCTTAATTCATGCGAGGTCTTAATATTAGGGGACATCGTGCTTAATGTCTCCAAGAGAGGATAAATACAAGGTTTCATCTTGGGGAACATCATACCCAATGCCTCCAAGAGAGGACAATCGCAAAAGGTCTCATCTTGGTTCCAAGAGAGGACAAGTGCAAGGTATCATCCCTAAGAACATTGTATCTAATGTTTCCAAGAGAAGACAAGGAAATATTATGCTCTTGGTGGAAGTCAAACCCAATGACACCACCAAGAGGAAAAAAATATTGCATAAAGAAAGAAAATCACATCAAGGAACATGAAAAGGAAAAGTGCAATCATGCCAAAATAATGCCAATGTATGCCACCACTTTAAAGAATTTTCTAACATCGTGCTATGATAAATTACATTAAAGTAGCAAAAATGAAAAAGGAAAAGAGGGTTTCCCCCTAGAAACACATTAGGGAAATACACATAGAACTAGAAGAATGACACAAAGAGAGAAAAAACAAAGAAAATACTTTTGGGTCAACATGGAAGAGACATAGGATGTCTTGAAAATGAATAACAGGAAAATGGATTCTTTATAACCTAGGTCATATAACACCTCTCCTATTATCATTCAATTATGTACTAGGAGTCCTAACTAGATTTACTATCAACCTCACAAGGTGAATCAATTCTCAATAAGGAGGACCTAGGAGGGAGGTTCTTTTAGCTTTTAGGGGCTCACCACCAAGAAAATGCTTGGAAAAGATAAAAAAGCGTTCAACCTAAAAAAAATAGTAATACAAGCTAAATAATGAGATCAAATGATTAAATTAAGCTACACCAAGTTAGGGTATATGCATCTAGGAAGTTTGGAGATGTTATGAGGATTCCAAAAATGCAAAGAAGTTGTCAAAAAATGTCAGAGAGGAATAAGATTCCCAAGGTGGTGTATTAGTCCCATTCTGAATTTTTGAAAACTATGAATGTGGTCCTAATTTCCAAGGTCGGTACTTCCTTCTTCTTGGATCTCAAGTTCTGAAACTTTCAGATTCAACCTATAGGTGAATTTTTGTGAAGATGACAACTTTGGCAATGCAAATTTGAAAACTTTTCACTTTAAAGGATCTTCAAAGTCTTGAACCTCTATCTACAATCACAAACATGGAAGAGGAGAAAATCTTGTTGATTCTTATGAAATGGGGATTTTCCTTGGTCGAACCCCTTGTAGATAATTAAACCAAATGATGAAATGAATGAAATGAAGTATGAAATATGAAATATATAAATGATATCAACTTGTATGATGTCTTGTGAAGAAAATATATAATCTACCATGTAGTGGCCATGAAGAATATAGATCTTGTAACCTTGGATATGATGTGAACAATAGTTGCAAATAGATCTCCAATGCTACATTCACAATCTTGGCTCAACAACATGAATGGATGTAGTAAACACTTGACATGATGCTTGAATCTTGATTATGGCTCGAAATGCTTGATGATTTTCTCTTGAATTCATAAAATTTCCTTAGGAAAGAATACTTGAATGCTTGTTATGAAAATGAGCAAAGGGACCTTGTATTTATACTTATTCATGCCTAATAACCTGAAATTACATCACACCAAGTTGACATATGAATTCATTAAATAAAGGAGGTAAATCCCACCAAGATTTGAAATTGAATCTCAAAAATAAGCCAAGGAGAATGAAGATTCCCTAGGTGGAATCTTAGTCCCAAGGCTCAAATCTCGTGGCATAGACTCCATAAAGGGACCTTTTTAGGTACATTCAAAATTTGGGTCCCAAGACCCATGGAGGACAAAGACACCCTAGGTGGCATTGTAATCCCACTCTACAAATCAGGGACACATAGACAAAATCATTAAATGATCGTTTATATTTTGATGTTTGTCAAGATTTTCCATGAAAAGATATAGTTCATAGGGCTTGTAAATGCAAAATAGGACTAGTGAAGCCATAAATAAGCATAAATAAAAAAAGGCAGGCCCAAAAAAGTGTGGAAATGCAAGGGTATGAATTTTACTACATTGCATTAATAAATGACAAATCATAATTTAATGTTTTTGCCTATGTGTTCTAGATTTTGGGATCTGGCACTCATATTCCCAATGCAACGTATGGCTTCTCCTTGGGTCTCGGGACCTAATTTCAAATGATACATTGAGCATAACACTCCTCGAAGTTTGTGTCACAAATTTAAGCTTCTAGGAAGTATACACCCAACTTGGCATATGAGTCCCACTTTAACCTAGGACCTATTGGTTGAAAATGATGTTACTCGTGCAAATAAAATTCTCACATGAAAACCATGAAGAAACTATCTTTACTTGAAAGACTAAATCAGGGCAACCTAAGGTGTCTAAGTAATAGGAAAAGGTTGACTTAACTTAATCCCAAGGCTCCAGTAGTCAAGTCTTGACCATACTAGGTTCGCTTCAGGGTATGATGTGATATTGTTGTTAATCTCAAGGGGGTCTATGGTTATCCCCAATTTCATTAAGAATCAGTAGCATCAAATAAAATATTTTCAGTTTGAACATAAAATAATCTCATGAAATTAATAGATTTGCAATAATATTTCATGAACAACGAACAATTTTTCTATCACTTAAGTAGATTTAGATTTAAGCATTCAAAAATTTCATAGAAACAAAATATTTTCAATAATATTCCATTCATTCATATATTTTTTTGGAACATTTTCTGAAATTTAACATCTAATCTAAAATAAAGCATCAAAATACTAAAAAAAAAATCTCCTGGTTATTTTCCACGCATGCCCCAAGATTTAGTCAAATCAAACAAAACCATTTTATACTTCACCATATTGATTCAAATGTAAGCATAAAATGACATGAGCTTTTAAAAAAGGGGGTTTAGTTTGGACACTGAGTAGGTTCAATATGCACCCTTAAATGACGTAACACATAGTCTTGTTCGACAGAACTAAAAAGGTAGCTACAAAATATATATGAGATAGGTAGCTATCAAATTGGATTTGATATTGATTAAATTCTATGTGAATGCAAGTTTTGAGACTGGAACGATTCAAAAAACAAGAAAAAAGAACAAAACTTAGAGAAGTTTTGTCTCTTTCGACATCCACAAATTCATAACTTAGCTTAAAAAGAAGTATCCCCTGGCCTTTTATACAAGTAAGACATAGGTAGGATATGACAAATACATGAGAGAAAATCCAAGGGATGAATCACATCAAGCCATGTGAAATGTGGTGACTAGTAAGAGAATTACAAATGAAGTCACTGAAGGTAAACCTTCATCTACATGTTGATGTCCTTCAAGTTTTTCATCTTTTTATTATTACTAGGATAATAACCTGAATTTGGATTGTATGTAGGAACTATCCCATATATTTAGAACAATTTATTTATCATAGTGTTCATACAATTTAGTTCTACATCAGGCTTTCTATTCTCAAGAATGAGCTTCCTCAGAGGTTGGCTCTCTCTTTAACCTTATGTGAAATAACAAGATCCCCAATATTTCTATAACCAAAGCTCCTCCTTCACATGATTTCCTTGAATATATAGCCCGATCTAGATATGATTCTATCTGTTATCCAAATTTTCTTGATCTTCCATACCTGAACTTTGCATTGCAATCAGGTTCTCCTGCAATCATAAATTCCACTTATTAAATCCCTTTAATTTTATTTTTTATAGAAATATCATGTAAAAAAAACCATCATTAATTTGTTATCATTATAAATTCGTAATAAAAAACATGCTTTCAAGAAAATCATATATTCTTGTGTAATTATCTTTTAGACTGGGTTACCAGACCATTAGTCCTCTTAGATAACCTTAAAATTTTAAAACTTTACTTTACATTGTTACGTGATACCCAGTATTCAACTTTACCCATGATTTTTCTGGACCTCAATTTTTATTGAAAATTTCCATATTTACTAGATCTCGACTCTCGGACCAAAAAAATTCACTCAACACTTTTTTTTACCTTTTACATTTATGGCATTCTCGATTCCCAATACCCGGTACTGGTAACACTGGAATTATGAAGTACTCTTTCAAAAATATTTCTCTTTGCTTTTCACTTTTGGTGATCTTTCCAACTAACTGACACTTGCAATAAGCATTAGTTTTCAATTGGGGTCCCCAAGTCTTATAGTCTTGGGGCATGTTGTGAGACCACGCAACAACTTGCAACCAATAAAACCAAATTTAAACAAAAACTTGGGATTAAATCATTAGTCGCAAATTATAATTTATACATATTTTAAAACAATAACTTTTTACCTTTACCTAGATTCTAACATAAAAATAGTAAAATTTCTCAGGAAATATCCATGTGTGATTTTGATTAATTCAAGTTTTTGAAACTCAGTGAAAAATTAATTTATTGACATTGAACTACATAATTTGGTAATCCTCCAAAGCCAACCAGGGATAGAGGCTTGCTTCCATTCAAGCGTCCATAGCCTCGACAAGGTTATCTCTATAATTCCCCCAAACATAGCTCTACTACCAACCAGGCATCCATAGCCTTGGTAGAGATATTTAGATAGCCTAAAGAGTTGATATATACTTTTTTTTGTATATATCTTTTGATATTTCATTGACAGCTCATTTCAACTTGCAAGCAATGAAGCTCGCTATTAGTTTGGGAGTTATAGTGGTAGTGAAGGATACCTTTTTATTTTTCATTCAATTCAAATCTCTTTATCGTTTAACTACTTCCCCAAAACTAATTTAATAATTCCATGTTGGTGTGTATTCCCAGCTAAACTTTACCATTTTATGCCAAATCCTAGCTAACTGCAACTCACTATATGTTAGAAGATATGCATAAATTAAAATTTAGTAGCAAACAACTTAATCACCAAATTTAAATTTAAATTTAGAACCATTAGTTACCACCCTTCCAATAAAATTTTATAGCAACTACTAAATAGTTGGCTAGAAATTTTGATTTGAAAGCATTGCACCACATTAATAGATCAAAATTTTCATGATGACACTTAAACATGATCATGCAATTCTGCATTAAATTCACACAACTCAATGCGCATGTATCATTTCTTTCAAATTCGTAGGCGATGACGTGTGGTACCTTACCAGCTTCATTTTCCTTTCCACTTTGCACACATGAGAACCTTCATGATTAATACGATTTAATAAAAAATCAATGAAACATCCACCATTAATTTCAAAATCTTTAACTTGCTCTATTTGCAATCTTCGTACTGGCCAAATTTGAAGCAAATTGTCAGCAATTGTGTGGAAAAATTAAATTTATTTAACATTTTTCTCTGGAGAAACTCATTCGGTTGCCACCTTGCTTATGATTTCCAAGACTTCAATCTAGGAAACTATGTATCACAACTTCCTCATGGTATTCTATAAATTCTACACTTCTCTTGAATTCATTATGCTTTTTCTTTTCTTTTTCAATTATCATTTTGCATTTTTTGTTTTGCTAGTGCTTGCTTTCTTCCAAGTCATGGATACTCCAATTTTCTTGACCTATTCTTGCTGCCAAAATGTTTTCATGGGTTGCATCATGATTGCAACGCTTGAAAAGGTTTTCTTCATGTAGACTACCAGTTTCACTGTGCCAAAATTGTGCTTCGTCCTTGGGGACCAAATGTGGAATCCAGAGCTTACTACCAATTTTATTTCGACTTCACTTCTCGCTTTGTCAAATCACTCCTAGACATTCGGCTTCCTATTGAAGATGTTCACTCAGTTACGAATATGATAGTGCGGCCTAAATATTTGGAAAATCTAGATGTTATTCTATCTATTGCACACCCAAACATTGGAATCCCTTCCATGGATGATATTCCTTCGTTCCTGGAGCATGGGGAAGTAGTTCCACTTCAACAGTTCCCAACTGACCTCCATACTCCTAACTTTGAAGCTCACCAAGAAATTTCACACACAAGATATTTAGCCCTAAAGGATGAGACATCCTAGATTGACTGAATGTTTACTCCTATCATTAGCTCAACTCCCTCTTTTTACTTTTTTGATCCTCTTTTACAACAAGAATTTTGATACTTTTATGTATATACACAATACACACACAAACACACACACACACACACACACACACACACACACACACACACACACATGTATATATTTATGGCTTTATGATACATTTTAAAAGTGTGCATTTACTATGTATGGTTTTATCATTTTACATTTCATAGCACAATGATACATATGTTTGAATTAACTCTCATGTGTATGATAAGTTAAGTAAAATTTTCTAATGTGAAGGGCCAAATAGAAAAATGAAAGAAAAACAAGAAACGAAGAAAAATGAAAACAAACCCTACAAAAGAAAACTAATCCTAACTAGCCAAAATTTACCATAACAAATGACTAACCCTAACAAAGTAATTTATTTTAATCTCAATAACTATTTTCATTGTTGTTTTAGTATGAATTACAATAGGTTTGTCCTTGAATTCACTGAAATAAATTTCAAATGTCCTACTGTAACAATCGATTTCTTTAAATTTTTTGCATTTAACAAATGTAAATTCAAAGGCATACTTACCAATAAATTGTCTCATATGTATGAAAATAGCATCATTAAAGGTTGATTGCACACACTTTCTCTAGTTCGTGAATACTCTACCTTCTTTCAACCCTAGTTCATGGTTTTCCTCTTTACTCTATTCAGTTCCATGAATGACTGTGTCCATTTCTTGATTTTCTTCTCCTCCAAATTTTTTTATATCTTCAACCCTGTCTAACAATGTTACCAATAACTTTGTTAGACCAAGCAATATCACATTTACATCATTATCAGAGAGAGAAAAATTTAAAACTTCATACTCTATATCTTGCATAAAATCAAGAAAATTTCCTTTTTTAGCTTTTGAATTTTCAGCTTGGAACAAAAAACATGTGTCTCCCGCTCGATTTTCCCAATCCTCTTCACTTACATTTTCCACCTATGAAGAGAATGATGACTCATCGATGTTTTTTCCTCATTTTTGGTGTAATATTTCTGAATCTTGGAATTCTCACCTATTTTCTTGCAAAACCTTAAGATTTTCTTCATAATAATTATAGTTAACAAATTGTTTTGATATATCAGGTAATTTTTTAACATTTTAAATTTCACTAGGGTTATACTCTCTTTCTAGATTCAACATATTTCTCATTAACAATTCCTTCCTTCTATCTTTTGTTAATGAAATGACCTTATACATAGCCAAACTTACCCTAGTTAAAAATATTTCATAATTGAGTTCACTGTGATTAGTTGTATCATGAATTCTACACTCGATGACTCTACCAAAGGTGAATAAACTTAAAGTATGTAATATCTAGTTAACAATTTTTCAAAGTTTTTTAACTTCCATTTTTGAAATACTAGCTTGCATTAAACTTTCACCTTACAAGCTATCTTTTGAACTCGAAACCAGTACAAATTCCTAAACAAAACATGGAGACAAAGATATGAAGAAAAGTGAGAGCGGCCCTCCTTTTAGCACCAATTCCTATTGCTGATGATGTTACTTGCAGAAATAGTGTAGATAAAATCCTCACAGGAAAACCATGAAGAACCTATCTTTACTTGAAAGACTAAACCAGGGAAACCTACGGTGTCTGAGTAATAGGAAAAGTTTGAATTAGATTAATCCCAAGGCTCTGGTAGTTAGGTCTTGACCATACTAGGCTTACTTCAGGGTATGATGTGATATTGTTGTTAATCTCAAGGGGGTCTATGGTTATCTCCAGTTTCATTAAGAATTAGTAGCATCAAATAAAATATTTTCAGTTCGATCATTAAATAATCTCATGAAATCAGCATATTTGAAATAATATTTCATGAACATTCAACAATTTTTCTATCACATAAGTAGATTTAGCTTTAATCATTCAACAATTTCATAGAAATGAAATATTTTAATAATATTTCATTCATTCATATATATTTTTAGAACATTTTCTAAAATTTAACATCTAATCTAAAATAAAGGATCAAAATGCTTAAAAAAAATTCTCCCAGTTATTCTCCACACATTCCCCAAGATTTAATAAAATCAAATCAAACTACTTTATACTTCACCAAATTGATTCACAACTAGGCATAAAATGATGCAAGCTTTTAATGAAGGGGGTTTTAGTTTGGACACCAAGTAGGTTCTGTATGCACCCTTAAACTGTGTAGCATATAGTCTTGTTCAATTGAACTAACAAACTAGCTACAAAAGATACATGAGATAGGTAGCTATCAAATTGGCTTTGATATTGACTAAGTTCTATGTGCATACATTTTTTTAGACAAGAATGATTTAGAAAATAGGGAAAAAGAGCAAAAATTAGAGAAGTTTTGGCTCTTCCGACATCCACAAATACATGAAAGGAAACCCAAGGGATGAATCACATAAAGGAACATGGAATGTGGTGACTGGTAAGAGAATTGAAAATGAAGTCAACAAAGGTCAACCTTCATCTGCACATTGATGTCCTTCAATTTTTTCATCTTTTTATTATCGATGGGATAATAAATTGAATCAGGAAAGTATGTAGGAACTATCCCATATATTTAGAATGGTTTCTTTATCATCCTATTAATACAATTTGGTTTTTCCTTGGGGTTTCTACTCTCAGGAATGAGCTTCCTGAGAGGTTGGTGCTTTCTTTCGCCATATGTGAAATATTGAGATCCCCAATATTCTGGTGACTCAAGCTCCTCCTCCACATGATTTCTTAGAATATATAGCCTGGTCTAGATATGATTTAATCCATGATCCAAATTTTCTTGACCATCCATAACCAAAATTTTCAATGCAATTCGCTTCTCCTGCAATCACAAATTCCACCTATTAAATCCCTTTTAAAAAACATTTATAAAAATCCCATATAAATAAAACCATAATTATTTCATTATCATTATAAATCCATCATAAATAACACATTTTCAAGAAAATCATATATTCTTGTATAATTATCTCTTAGACTGGGTTACCGCACCATCAAACATCTTAGATAACCTTAAAATCTTAAAAATTTACTTTGCATTGTTACCCAGTACTTGGTACATGGTATTTAGCTTTACCCATGATTCTCCCAAACCTCAATTTTTACTAGAACTTCCATATTTACCAAACCTCGACTCCCAAATCAGAACACTTCACTCAAAACATTGTTTTACCTTTTACATTTCTAGTATTTTTGGTTCCTAATACCTCGAACACTTGAATTACAAAGTACTCTTTCAAAAATATTTCTCTTTGCTTTTCACTTCTGGTGATCTTTCCAACTATCCAACACTTTCCATAAGCATTAATTTTCACTTGGGGTCCTCAAGTCTTACAGTCTTGGGGCATGTTGTGAGACCATAGAACACTATTTTAATTCAAATTCTTGGTGGGATTTTATTATACTTAGATTCAATTTCTGAATGTCATCTTGTAGTGTTCTAATTTTGGGAAATTAGGCATAAACAAGGACATTTCATTAAGTTTCTCCTAAGCAATCCTAACAAACTAGCAATTTTGAGTCAAGACACTTAAAGAGAATTATAGAGTTTACAAGAGTGTTCAAGAGAAAATCATCAAGTATTTGGAACTACACTTAAGGTTCAAGCATCATATCAAAGTCCTCATGCATCATGTGTGTTTGTGAGCTAGCATTTGTGATGTGGGTTTCATGATTCAAGCATGAATTCAATATAAAGTTCCAAGCATTCAATCAAGAGTCGAGATCTACATCCATTGGAGCCATTTTACATAAGTTTGCAACCTTTATCTCAAGGGTTTGGTGAGTTGCAACATTGCATTTGTTCATTCATCATTCTGTCATGTTATTTCATTTCAATTCTAGGTTTAATTACCAAAACAAGGTTTGACTAAGGAAAACCCCTATTCCCTAATAAAAACACTTTTATCTCTTGATGTGTATATGTAGATCTAGGTGAATTGGTGCTTGAAGATCCTTTGAAGGAAAAGTTTCAAAGTTTCCAAGAAGTTTTCATCTTCATGGAAACTCACCTACATGCTAGAATTTAGACTTTTAGACCTAAATATTGGATAGTAAGGAAGCTACAAAATATCACTAGAGGATACAAAAGTATTAGTCAAACCATAACAACATGACTAAATTTCCCAACTAGGGGAATTATTCCCTATACACCCCTTTTCCCACCCTTTTTAGATCTTGATCAATCATCAAAAGATTCCAATTTTTTCCCAGAAACCTTATAGTAGGACTAAATCACCTAGCCTAGTGTATCAATCCTACTATACTTCAAAGAGGAAATTTCCATAGTTTTGCATACCTTTTTTGGCATGTCTCTACTCCTCTAGGCACTTTATTGATTAATTTTGTTTGTCAATCTAATTTCATACTTTTAGGTTTCTAGGGTTTTTGCATAATTGTTTACATTTATCTTTTGAAGCTTCATTTAATGATGAATCCCCATCCAATTTCAATAGGAATCCCCTAGACATTCTTCACTCAAGCCACTTGCTTGACTGATCTAGGTTTCGTAATGAACTAAAGTGAGAAATAGGTCCAAGTTTCATCTGCTAAAAGGTGGAACACTTATTCCCATTTTGTTCAGTGGTACTAACCTTAAGTTTGTCTAAGATTAATATTTCTAATAATACAAAGAAACCCTACTCAAGTGTGTTAGAATAGGATCCTACATGAATGTGAACAATACATAAGACCTACTATAGGAGACCTCAAACACCTTAATAAGTCATAAATCTAAAAATACATGTGATTGTAATCATAGTAATAGTTAAATACACCAGATTCATATGAATCTAAGCTATATTTAGCTCCCTAAGCTACAATCCCAACGAGATGTTCAAAATATTCAAAAACTAAGAAATCGTTAAACTAAACATGAAATAAACATGAAATCTTAAAAAAAAACCTAATATAGAACTCAAAACCTTATCCCATTGGGGAAGTGGTGTTGTATTAATATGGAATAATTACTTTTTCCCAATTCCTTGGATAAAATGAGCAATTAATTGAACTCCATTGTAGAGAACTAAGATAAAATTGATAAAATGATGCTATGGGTGGACGAAAATGATGAAAAATATTGATAATGGTGTAAGTATGAATAAAGATAGTATTCAAATAGGCAACATAAATTTTCTTTGATGGAAGTAGATCCATTTCTCTCCAAGTGGTGAGGTATTTATAGGAGAGAAAATGAAGAATCAAGGGTCAAGATGAAAAGGATCCATCAATGGTCAAGATAGAATCAAGGGTGAAGACATGGATCAAGGATTCTTGTTAATGGATGAGAATCAAAGATCACATGGATCAAAGATACCACCAAGGGCTCATAATGATTCAAATAAACACTCTCCCTAAAACTTATAAAGTTTGTTACAAAGTTCGTTAGGAAAGATTATTCCATTTTTTGGAGCCAAATAGAAGAATAATCCTTTGGAATATTCCCTATGCAAGTGGATGGGTGAGGAAAAATATTAATTAGTAATTAAAAATAGGTTTTAATTGTGAAAGTTGAGGAATTTGAGGATTGTCATTAAATAATTTATTTATTTAATGAGAAAGGGGGAAGTGATTTAATTAAATCATTTAGATTATTTAATTAAATGAGAGGAGATAAGGGGGGTTTAAATTAAGTAATTTGCAATATTCAATTAAACTAGATGAAATGTTAGTGTGAAAGGGGGAATTAAATTAATAATATTAATTATATTAATAGATAAAAATGACACATTTAATCAAATAACTAGTCTTATTTAATTAAAGAGGCAAAAAATGATGAATTTTAGGATGAAACAACATTAGTGACCAAATTCAAGTTTTTAGTACCATTGAGGAAAATTTTATGTGTCTACAATACCTCTATTTAGGATGAAAGTAGAATGACCATAGAAGATGGAATCACTTAGGAGACAAGTCATTAGGCTTGGTTGAATCTCACAGTGCTTTTCCAAAAACCTAGAATCCATCATCATTCTCCACAAGCATCTATCATCAATTCTTTAGTAATGCTTGATCTTTGATAACAAAATGAGCTTGAAGACATAAAAAAATACTAAAATGCTGCTCCAAGACTTCATGATTTCTTGCTCCTTGCTTTGAATATGAATGTTTGATCTCATAAAGATTCCTTTCCTGAAAATTCTTAGTGAAACATAGTGAAACAACCTCTTATTTATACATATCATATCATTCATTCCTAAAATTCAAATATCACAAGACAACATTGAATTATAGATCTGAAATCATTAAAATACCACCAAAAACATATTTCAAATAGGGGTCATATGTCTAAGTGATGACCCATTCATCATAGGGCGAATAGATCGTAAGCCACTTACCTAGGAAACACATCGAAAAATGTTAAACATTATACAAAATTAGAGTCCTAGATTTAAGTGAGGACCCATTCGCCCTATGGAAAATGGGTCCTAGGTCACTTACCTAGGACACACATCTTCCAAAATTAAGTGTTTTGTAATGGAATTTATGAATGTTGGGTTTTATTCCTCATATTTTTCATTTGATTAGGCTTGGATCTGAATTAAAGGGGCCAATTAAGGAAAATTAACCTCAATCAATTAATAAAGCCCTAGATTAGTGTGAAAGTGTAAAGGTGCACCTTACAACACTCTAAATAAGGCACAATTAAGTCCATTTAATCTAAACAGGCCCTAAAATTAATTTGAATATGAAAAACACATTACAACACTAAATTAACACAAAATTAAGCTCCTTTTAATATTAATTATTCCCAAATTAAGTGTGAAAATGGAATAATTTTGTGTACACTAGATTTAGCCCCCACTTTAGTAGCCATATAATACTACATGCATATGAAAGATAAAGTAATTCTAATAAAAATTATAAAAGGGATACTCATATTGATTCACTAGGGAGAATGGAGCCCCCATTTTAGTTACCTACAAAACCACAATGTTAAGGACCACATTCTACAACATAGGTTTGTTAGTCATTTAAAAATTCTTTTATCAAAGTTGTATGGAGAATCTAATTCTAGGGTAGATGAATGCCCCCTAATTTTGCTTGCTTTATGGAGGTAGAATTAGGGTAAATATGAAACCAAATCAAATTGCATAAGTCATATCATAGGGTATTTACAAGTACCATACCTCATAGTGATAGACATTTGATGAAACTGGGAGGGGAATTATGAATCCAACACAACAAACAACATAAAAAATGGAGTCCCCTAGCCCCCAATATGCTAATTTGGATAAAATTCCCTTAAAATGAAATAAGATTTATTTACTAGGGTTTAGTATATACAAATGAAAATGACACTTTGTATTATCATTTAATATTTACCTTTTTGCAAATTACCTTGGTACAGAGTCATCTAGGATTTCAAGCTGATGAACCTACAATCCTCCAAGACTTGGCATGCTACACTATGAGGTGGCACGATGCACAATCCAACCTATTGTGAGTGAATTCTATACTAAATTTTCTTCATTTTCATGCATTTACTTTACATTTTCATGTATTTTTAGTATTTTTATGACCCTAGAAAAGATTGGTGCAAAGTGTCCCACTTTGGCACAAAGTGTCCAAAATTGTCTAGAGTGTCCAAGATCCCCCATCCAAAAATGGGAAAGTGTCCAAATTATCCATAAAGCATCCTAGAGAAACTCTAATAATTTTAGGATTTATTTTATGTATTTTTCTATTTTAAGTTCCTCCTCAAGTCTGACACACCTTAGAAAGAAACAACTTTATTTCCTTTGAGTGGGCATCATAGGACTATCAAATGAGGAGGTTAGCATTAAACACAATACGAGATTGTTTTCAGTATACCTCATCCCACCTATGAGGTATCATGAATACTATGTTGATGGAATTAGTAGAGAGGTGGGATGCAGATTTGTGTACCTTCCACATTCCTACAAACGAGATGATAGTCACTCTCAACGAAATCCACCACATCCTATAGATACTTATATGGGGTGAGGTTGTACACTTAGTAGACAAGAAATCATATAGGTAGATGTGGGATGATATTCTATACTATTTACAATAGCATATTTGATGGTCCTCCATCAATCCACACATTGAGCTGAGATGGCTATGACATGCACAAACATCACTATTTTGACAGATCATGATTATTACTAAAGAACTTGTAGTAGTACCCGATAGATGAGGTGCCCACCTAGATGGTGGATTTGTTCACATTATTCAAGACATGGAGGACCATAGGACCATTTATGCTTAGGCTCATAGTATTCTTGCTCATCTATACTATGATTTGGGATGATTTGTATACCAAGAGTTGGATAACATAGTACATTGTACACTCTTGTAGGTATGGTTCTTCGAGAACATCACATGTACTAGAACCAAAGTAGAGAGACAAAGGGGGTCCTATTTTTCTCAATTCATTAGGAAATGAGATCCACACCAAGAATTGACTTGCCTCCTTTAGGTGAGTCAACCTAAGATGTGAATCTATAAATTTCCCTTTTTACTAGGATGGGGGTCAATGTCAAATAGCACTTTGGGGAGAAATATTTGAAATAGAAAAACAAATCCAAATTTAGAACTACAAAGTGCATCAAATATTTTTGAAGAAACAGAGGGTAGTAAATGTTTCACACCTATCAAAACTTGTTGTTTATGCAAACCTAATAGGGACTCATTCACCCTATGGAAAATGGGTCCTAATATGCTTTTCTAGGAAACTCTAAATTTGAACTTCAAATTGAGAAACTATGAAAACTTGTAGCCTCTGTAACACTAATAGGGACTAATTCACCCTAGGGCTAATGGGTCCTAGCAGGCTCTTCTAGAAAACTTTTTATACAAAATTGAAGCTCCAGACATGCAATTCCTTCTTGTAACTTCAAATCCCCACTATGGGATCCAAATTTATCAAAAATATGCAAAACAATTTTGATATTTGTTTGTGGATAGGGGTTTTCCTCAGTCAAACCCCGTGTTTTGTAATTAAACCTTGATTTTAAATAGAAATATGAAACATGAAATATGTGTGGGGTCCTAACCTTAAGTGTGTCTAAGATTAATATTTCTAACAATGTAAAGAAACCCTACTCAAGTGTGTTAGAATAGGATGCCACATGAACATGAAAAATGCTTAAGACCTACTTTAGGAGACCTCTAACCCCCTTAATAAGTCATAAATTTGAATATAACTCTCTTTAGAATGAAAATAGAATGATCATAGAAGATGGAATCACTTAGGAGACAAGTCATTAGGCTTGGTTAAATCTCACAGTGATTCTACCAAAACCTAGAATCCATCATGATTCTCCATAGGCGTCTATCATCAATTCCTCAATAATGCTTGATCTTTGTGTAGAGAAGGGGGATTCACTACTCATGAGTCTCTTTATTCTCAATATAATCCCAAGGGGTGAACTACCCTTAGCTATCTCAAGGAATAGAGCAAGACTTTTAGAATAAAAAAGAGCAAGCCAAAGAGGTTTTCTGGACAAACTGATGAATTATTTTTCAAAGGATGATAGCATAGAATAAAAATAGCAATGTGACATGTTAGAGTCCTAGAGGCATGGTGGCATCTCATATGGACCAAAACCTAAGAATTTTAGAGTGAACCATCAATTTTGATGATGTTTTATGGACTTCTCTTGCACTTTTAGGATCTTTCACCTAAAAGGAGATAGATAGAACCCCAAAATTGAAGTGGTTCACTCAAATAGAGGATTGTATGATGTTATTAAGACTAAATGAAATGGTGTAAATGCAACTAAATGATGTAATTGGCTGACTATTAATGCAAAACTAATGTAATATGCAATGTTTGAAAACAGAGTGAGGTATGTAGAAAATGCAATAAAAATGAAAAATAATGCAAACAAAATTGAACAAGGTCAAACAAAGTGCACCTAGGAATTGGATGATGAATCTAGAATGTTTTGAAATTTGATAGAGATCAATGTAAATCACCAGTGGGACTCACTCGCTACTGATGGTGAATTAGTCCTGCTACTAACAAAAACACTTGAAAACTGCTTTCCGACTATCGGGAACTAGAATCTGACAAAATCACCTTTTTCAACCTTAAGGTGGGACTTGATCACCACTAATGGAAAATCAATCCTCCAAAAATTTGTGAAATAAAAGGTCAATTTTGTAGCTCTAGATCTACACTTGTCTTCTTGTCAGGTTGATGGAGTCAAATATGTAGAAAATAGACTGTAGGTTGTCTCCAAGCTTGAAATAGAGTTTAGTTGACTTGAAACACTTTTTTGAATTGTTGACCACCTTTCTACACCTTATTGCTTGACAAATCTACATATAAAAGTCTGCAAACACACATGCAAAAGGGGGAAAATGCTTAAGGGTTAGAGTATAGGGATTTTCCTTGGTCAAATCCCACTTTGGTAATCAAACCCTTAATGAAGAAATGAAATGAAATGAAATGAGAAAGGAATGAGAAAGGAATGATGAATAAACAACATGCAAATGTCCTAAAATCACCGCAAGCTTGTTGAAGAAATCGAAAAATATGTCAATGGCTACTCCAAGATGCTTGATTCAACAATGCTACGATGCTTCAATTCTTGAATGTATGTTGAATGGATGATTGAATGCTTGAATGAATTAGGTGAATGGGGATTGAAATGAGAAGATAAAAACTTATTTATACACACTTATGCCCTAATAACCCAATAATACCTCATCACAGGCCGACATAAGGTATTTTTAAATAAAAACCCGAAAGAAATTTTTAATTATTTTGAATTTGGAGCCAAGAGGGACTCATTCACCACCCATGGCGAATGGCTCCCACCTTGGGCTTGTAGGTGGGTGTCAATAATTAAGTCACATTTAATGTTATTTGTCAGGTTTACATTCAAAAATATACTTAATTAAGTCCTATGAGTGCATAAAGGGCCAAATAAAGCCAAATAAAGCATAAGAAATGTGTAAATAGTGAAATCAAGCCTAGAAAAGTGTGAAATATTTTTACAATACTTTACAACAGTTTAAAATAGGCCTTGATAAGTGATGAAAAGATAATTTTTAGGTGTGTTGTAATGAAAAGAGTCTAGAAAAGTGTATAAATGTGTTACAACACTTCACAATGCCTTCACAAGACATCATAATTTGAATGTTTAGGACCTAATGTGAATGCATAAGTTACATTGCAACATTAAATCAAAGTAGGAAAAATCAAAAATCACAAGAGAAAGACCTAAAAGACTATGAAAATGTAAATGATCCATTTTTCTATGGTACATTTATCCCGCACTTTAGTGAGAGGATGAACCTGCTTCAAACTCACACTAATGTAGCCATGCATATCGTGAAGGATCCAAATGCACTTATGTTAGAAGATGGAATGGCAATGATCAAGAGAGATGATCAAGCCCCCAGGATGAAGATTCTATGGAAAACTA
This sequence comes from Sequoia sempervirens, assembly GCA_007258455.2. Classification (NCBI taxonomy): domain Eukaryota; kingdom Viridiplantae; phylum Streptophyta; class Pinopsida; order Cupressales; family Cupressaceae; genus Sequoia; species Sequoia sempervirens. The sequence continues at coordinate 19,599 of VDFB02039467.1, forward strand.
AACATAAGAACAAAGGAACACATGTGAGAAAGAAAGAGAAGAAAAGGGAGAATTGGATCAAGCTTCGATCATTTTTCCAACTAGTTGTGGATTAGATCTAGGTTGTTTGTGAGAATAAGAGAATACATACTCACTATGGGGTGATAGAACTCATGGCAGTTTGTTGGGTGAGAAGACCCAAAAGGTTGAAGTAAATACGCTAGTTGGTATGCACTCAAAAACACATAGGTGGCTATGGGGAAAGTCATGCCATTAAATGGGATTCCTACTCAACCATATCAAAGTTATACCTCCTGATAACTTTAATATGACACCACAAGGGAAAATATCAGTTTGTACTTCATGAGACAAGAAAAGCTTCATATGCTTATAGCTCATGAACAAAGATCAAGGTACCATAGGCATGGAATTTACATTATGCAAGGTGGAAAAGGTGTAAAATGTAAAATACAAAAGATGTTCAAAAGGAGTCTTGTTAAGTTCATGCAAGGTATGTCACTTAGGGAATATTGTGTCTAATGTCTCCAAGAGAGGACCAATCAAAGAATATAATATTCACAACTTAGGGGATGCAATGTGTCACATTAGGTGACTAGGAGGAATTTAATATGCTAAGATAGATCACACTTATGAAGGAAATCACACCTAATGTCATCCAAAAAGTGACAAACACATTGTATGAAGTGACAAGGCTACACTAAGAACCAAGAATTCAAATGAAATGATGCCAATGTATGCCCCAATTTAAAAGAATTTCTAGACACCATTCTATGAGAAAATACTTTAAAGTAGAAAAGGAAAAATGCAAAAAGAAAACAACACATGAGAGCCAACTTGGAAAGCCCTTATGGCAAGTCATATGTTTCTAAGCTAGGCTGCTTCATGTAAACAAAAAAGAAAAGAAAAGAAAGGGAGGTTTCCCCCTAGAAAGGAACACACCAAACACATAAGGGATCTATGGATTTGGGGTCAGTATGTTCGCTGCTGCAATGTTTTGATTAAAGAGATTGAAACTATCATCATTCCCCAAATACACATATAACTGGAAGAATGAAACAAAGAGAGTGAAAACAAAAGAAAAAAAAAGTTCATTTTGGGTCAACATGGAAGAGACATTGTAGTCTCAATGCTTTACATCCTTCCAAAAAGGAAAACACAAGTGAAAAGAAAACAAAAAGGAAAAAGAAAAGGAGAATCTTTTGGGTCAATATGAAGGAGACATTTCGGTCTCAATGCCTTGTGTCATCCCCAAAAGGAAAACACAAGAAAAGATTAAAAAATGAAAAGGAAATGGGACCATTTGGGTCAGCATGGAAGAGACATAGGGCATCTCAACACTTTGCATCATCCCCAAAAGGAAAACACAAAACAAAAGTGAAAGAGAACATGCAAAATATATGACATATAGAAGAATCGAGGTACAAATAGAAGAATTTCACAAATATAGAGAACATCAAATGCACATTATGAGGGAACACAATATGCACATACAAGAAAATAAAAGAAAAAGGAAAATGTAAAAGGAACTAGTAATTCCAATGTAAGTCAACCATTAATCGAGTTATTGACTTCACAATCTTAAGTAATATAAGTGAAAAATCAATAATGTAGTTAAGAGACAAAGAAACAGGCATTATGAGGACAAGGCTAACAACATCTTTCCCCCACTGAGTGCACAGAAAGAATGAGCTGAGGTGGGTGATGAGAAAGGATCATGCAATAGTGAGAATAGAAAATTTTACAACTATGGCATGATGAGAGGATGGGATTTAAAGGATAATAGGATAGCAGTCAGTATCAGTGAAGTGATACTTGTTTAGTATGTCCTTCAATGTCCAACATTCATCAATTCAGTGGCCAAGAAGATGATGATATTTGCAATATGGTATATTAGAATCTTTAGGATAGATGACCAACCTATTTGAAGGTGCTAAGAGCATAAGACCTCTATTTAAAAGCATTTGGAGTCTCCTTTCACATTCAGGTGGTGGGTGGAGAGGAAACTTTAGTTTTTTCAATTTGTATGGTCATTTTCATTTACTAGTTTCTCCTTTTTTATGAATGGCAGGAAGAGAACCCATAGGGATCCAAGCATCCTTGTTAGTGGAATAAGGAAATGGTTGTTCACATAGAAAGAGAATGTTCAAGTCAGGAGGAGAATCAAAGATCATTGTACCATCATCTCAAACTATCTAATATTCAAAAGGAGGCTTTTCCTCATGTGGAGGATCTTTATATCATAATACTATTGTGTTTTCTTCTGTTGGTTTTTTTTTGAGAATTTGGTGAATAATATGCTCATTTGTTGTGTCGCAACCTTGTTTACTGGGGATGGTAAAGCCTTTTCCATATGTTTCTTCAAGGTTGATTGGTGTGTTTGTAACTTTGTTATCATAAAATGGTTGAGGATGTGGTTGTTTAGAGGAACTAGGTCCACTTGATGGAGGGAACTTAGGTGCTTCATTTGTTTTAGGATGTAGGTATCCAAAGTGATCAAGAAGTGCAATAATAGGAAGATCTTGTGACTTTATGGATGGGTAAAAGGCTGCATTGGCTTCAAGGTTATCAAGACATTAATTTAAGAACTTGTTCATGCTATCATCATCTTCTCCAATGATGTCTACATCATGATGAGGACAATCATGAGGAGTTGAAGGAGAATGAGGAAGCTCAAGGTCATTAGGATCATATCCAAAGGCATAATTGGACGTTTCTACTATGGATTTCAATGAATTCCAAAACATATTAAAGCAAAAAGGCATGATGAAAATGAATAAAAGTAAACCAATATGCAAGAAATAGAAAGAAACAAAAAAATATGGAAAGTATAACAAAAAGTAACTACAAAAAACTATAATGTAGAAAATACCCAGAAAATGCCCAAAAATGTGGGTTAAAATATGCAGGTGGACTGATTCACCCAGGGTGGCGAATGAGTCTAGGTATGATATTTTTTTTATGTTTTTTAGAAAATTTAAAGTGAATCCAATGCTTTTCAGATATAGAATGAGGATGCAAATGCAAATTTTCAGTTTTTAAATGATATGATATGCAAAAATGAAGTCTATATGAGTCTTTCACTAATGCAATTTGAGAAACCTTAGGATGCAAAAAAATAAAATAACTTGATTGAATGTTGATGTAAAGGACACATAAGATGCAAGATGCAATTGAAATCATAAATATAAAGTGTTCAATGTGTAGGGTCACCAAAATGAACCATCAATTTTTATGATGTTCTATGGACTTCTCTCAAACTCTTCAGATCTTTCACCTAAAAGGAGAGAAATAGAACCTCAAAATTGAAGTGGTTCACTCAAATAGAGGATTGTATGATGTTATTAAGACTAAATGCAATGGTGTAAATGCAACTAAATGATGTAATTGATTGATTATTAATTGAAAACTAATGTATATGCAATGTTTGAAAACAGAGTGAGGTATGTAGAAAATGAAATAGAAATGAAAACTAATGCAAAAAAAATTGAACAAGGTCAAACAAAGTGCATTTGGGAATTGGATGATGAATATGGAATATTCTGAAATCTGACAGAGATCAATGTAAATCACCAATGCGACTCATTCACCACTAATGGTGAATCAGTCCTGCTACTAGCAAAAACACCTAAAAATTGCTTTCTGACTATCGGGATCTGTAATCTGACAAAATCACCTTTTTCATCCTTAAGGTGGGACTCATTCACCACTAATGGAGAATCATTCCTTCCCCAAAAATCTATAAATTCAAAGGTCAATTCTATAGCTCCAGATCTGCAATTGTCTTCTTGTCAGGTTGATGGAGTCAAATCTACAAAAAATAAACTATAGGTTGTCTCCAAGCTTGAAATAGGATTTAGTTGACTTGAAACACTTTGTTGATTTTTCAACCACCTTTTAACACCTTATTGCTTGAAAAATATGCATACAAAAGTCTAGAAACACACATACAAAAGGGGAAAAATGGTTAAGGGTTAGAGTATAGGGATTTTCCTTGGTGAAATCCCACTTTGGTAATAAAACCCTTAATGAAGAAATGAAATGAAATGAGAAACGAATGATGAATAAACAACATACAAATGCCCTAAACTTACTACAACCTTGTTAAAGAAATTTGAAGATATGCCAATGGCTACTCCAAGATGCTTGATTCAACAATGTTGTGATGGTTCAATACTTGAATGGATGATTAAATGGATGACTGAATGCTTGAATGAATTAGGTGAATGGGGATTCAAATGAGAAGAAAAAATACTTATTTATGCACACTTATGCTCTAATAACCTAATAATAACTCATCATAGGCTGACATAAGGTATTTTTAAACAAAAACCCAAAATGAATTTTGAATTATTTTGAATTTGGAGCTAAGAGGGACTCATTCACCACCCATGGCGAATGGGTCCCACCTTGGGCTTGTAAGTGGGTGTCAGGAATTAAGTCATATTTAATGTCATTTGTCGGGTTTACATTCAAAAATACACTTAATTAAGTCCTATGAGTGCATAAAGGGGTCAAATAAAGTATAAGAAAGGTGTAAATAGTGAAATCAAGACTAGAAAAGTGTGAAATCTTGTTACAAGACTTTCCAACACTTTAAAATAGGACTTGATAAGTGATGAAAAGGTGATTTTTAGGTGAATTGTAATGAGAAGAGTCTAGAAAAGTGTAGAAATGTGTTACAACACTTCACAAAACCTTCACAAGATGTCATAATTTGAGTATTTAGGACCTAATGTGAATTCGTAAGTTACATTACAAAACTAAATAAAAAAAATCAAACATCACAAGAGAAAGACCTAAAAGACCATGAAAATGTCAATGATCTATTTTTTTATGGTACATAGAGAAAGCAGTAAAGTGGCTACTTCTATTCTAACTGCTAAGAACTTTTAGAATGTGAGAAAGTAATAGAATATGAAATCACTGAAAAAGTACACCTTTTCCATTCTCTATTTGAGAATAATCAATGACAAATTGGACTTAATGTTACCTTGGTCTAGTGTGGTGAGGTCTTTTTCACATCCACATTAGGTCTTGGACCCTTTTTAAGCTAAATAAACTTAACCCTACCCTAATTTAATGTTGTAAAATGTGGTTAGTCACACTTTCACATTAAATTTAAGGGGATTGTAAATTAAGTGGACCTAATCTAGTGTTGTAATGTGTTTCACACATTCACATGGGATTTAGGGCCCTTCTAATCTAAATTCACTCAATTGTCCTTAATTTAGTGTTGTAAAGTGTATTTATTTACACTTTCACATTGGATTTTGGACTCTATTGTAGTTATGACCTTTATATCATCATTAATAGGCCCCTATGACCCCATATTGTGCATCTCAAGTCATTATTAATCAAAAACTTGACTAAATCAACACAAAAGCTTAAATTCTCCACTCCACGAAATCTTAACTAGCAAAATAGCCCCTATGGGACCCATTGGTCACTTTGGGTGAATGAGTCCCATCCAAGTGGGACTAATTTTCCAAGGATGGCGAATGAGTCCCATTTGGGCTATTTTTGAGGTTTGAGTATGAAAAATTTGGTTTTTAATTCAAATTTCTTCAATGTTGGCTTTGGGGATCAAATTAATGGTCATGTGAGTGCATTTCCTATATAAAAAATATTTCAAATCATTATTTCACCCAAGCAACATAAGGTATTCAAGTTTTCAAGTCAAACAAACAATAGTTAGGCATTTCAAGTCTTCACAAGGTCATCAAGATAACCTCCAAGATCAATTCCAAGGCATTTAAGAGCAAGATCCATTATCATTGGAAAGGTTCTAAATGCATTAATTCATGTTCATTCTTCATTATCTTGTTTCATCATTTTGGTCTAATTACCCAAAATGGGTTTGACCTAGGCAAACCCCTACTCGTAATAATCAATAGTTTCTCTCTTTCTTTGTGTGATTGTAGATCTAGGTGCGTTGAAGTCTTGGAGATGATTGAAGAATAGGTCACAAACTTTTTGGAGTCATTTATGTATTGGAAGGGTCAATATCCTCACAAAAAGTCACTTATAGCCCTGAAAATTAGGGTTTCAGATCCAAACACCAAGAGGAACAGATTGAGTAGATAGAGAAGAGTAGATACAAACATTGAATTTTCAAAAGAGTCAAACTAGATTTAGTCACCATTGGTGGAAAATGAGTCCCACTGTAGGTGTTTTTCAAATTTTTTTGCAGATTTGGATACCCATTGCTCGAAACTTGCTCTGGTATAGTTTTCCAAAAGCAGGACTGATTCATCCAAAAAAGACGAATGAGTCCCACCAGGCTTAAAAATCAACATTTTTAAAATTTTAGAGCTGCATTTCATCTCCATCAAGATTCCAAGTGCACACTTCTAGTTTTGTAGCTTTTTTTTTCATGCTCATTTCTAGTTCATTTAGAATTAGTTTACATATCAAACTATTTTTTCCAAGTTTACGCTTCTTGGTGAACCCATTTCTTGTCTCAATCATCTCCAAGGATAACTTATAGTCATATCTCTCACATCCTTCATTGGGTTGAGATATCTAAGGTGTCCTTGAATGTGAATATTGTGAAATTAGATCCCTCTCCTTGTATCCATTTTGGTGGACAAGGAAGTGAAGCATCCATTTTTGGTGTCCATAGTTTGGTGAAACTGCATTTAGAATACCTTCTTTTCTGATTTAGAGTCCATCATCATCCTAGATTTAGCTTACATGAACTTTGCATTAAGATTTTCATTGATTAATTTTCATTCTAGGGTTTCAAACTTTTTCATTAGTGAAAGTGCATATAGGTTGCATTTTTGCATCTCAAATCATCAAAAAATTATATAAAAACTGCATTTTCATTTCATAGACAGCTCATACAACAGAACAAGCATAATTTTTTTTTAAAATTTCTGATTTTTTTTTGAAAAAATCTACATTGGGACTCATTCACCACCTTGGGTGAATCAGTCCCTTTTCACCCCTAAAACCACCTTTTACAACACTAAAAACCTTATTTTTTCACTTTTTTTTTGTGCTATTAATTATCTGTATCAGTTGGAAAAGTTTCCATTACATGCATTTCATTAGATCTAGCTTAAATTAGCTCATTTCATGTATTTCTCAATTTCAAATTTGAATTTAAAACATTTCCTCTTTTAGGTTGTTGCATAATGTAATTAGTAAATTACCTTGTTTCACATCTGACAATTGCATTTAAGAATTTCACTTTAAGTCATTGCATTGCACTTTCTTTACTTTTCCATGATAGCATGTTCACTTTCAAGAGATGTGGCTTTGATATGGTTAAAAATAGATTGCATAAATACAACATCCCCTCTTATGAGTTCAATTTATAATTCAACAATGAGGTCATTAAGAAACATGTTCAAACCATTGACACAATCATTAATATTACATTGCCCATTGGTAAGGATGGTAGTGTAGACAATCATACCAATCATACTTGTTCTTCTTCTGATACCTCTCCTATTGGTGACAAAGGTATCTTGGTGAAAGAAGATACAAGCATCAAGGGTCTTGATTGTCCCTCCCCTCACCCCCCTTTGGAAGATATTAGAAAACAATAAGAGGAGATCATATAAACATTTCAAAACATCACTTTTCCTAATTTCATTCATCCCTTGCTTGTGAAATTTTTTTAGTGAAAGAAGATGATATCATAGATAGCCATGACAATCAAAATTTTCCTTCTCTTAATATCCCTCCTCTATTCAAAGAGGATAGGTTAGTGTTAGAAGATATACCTATTAAGAGTCATGAGAATCTTTCTCCTCCATTCCCTAATGCTCCCACCATTTGGGAAGATCAATTTGGTAAGAATGAAAATCATAGTTGTCCTTCTCTTGATGCCTCCCCTACATGTGATGAATCTCCTTTACAAAATCTAACCATGGATTAACATATTACAAGCTTTCCTACTAGGGTAGATAATATGACACATGAGAATGAGACCTTAGAGAAAATGAACAATCAAATAGAGTCGTCTCCTAATAATTCCACTATTGATAATCAAGAAAATCCAATCATTGATCATTCCCCTACTTGTGATGAAGTCATCCTTGAATGTCAGGAGCATTTGGTTTGTAGTTCTCCTAAAAACTCTCCTCCTAGGGAAGATATCATGGTGCAAGAAGAGGAAAATATTGACAATAATTATATTGGACCCTTAGACAAAGATGATGAAGTAGTATTGGAATCTCATTCAGTAAGGGATGTTAATATTATTCAACCTCAACTCATCCTTTACCCTCCTTAACACAAACAACTAACTCAAAACAAACTTGAAGTCATCCTTTACCCACCTATTGGTTATTTTTTTTAAGAACCAAACTTATTCTTACCACAAACCTATGAACTTTCCAAGAACAATCATCAATAAGGGAAAGGATTGGTAAACACATAAGTAAAGGCTTTTAGGTATTCACTTCTTCAATTTAGTCTCTGTGAAACCTAGGAGGGTGATCCTAAACAATGTGCTTGTAGATACTAGTGTGTATTTAGTATCAAACAAAAAATAAATAGATGATTCTCCTTAAATTTTTTAGATGCACCATACCCTAAAGATTTGGCTAATCATTAGGGTAGTGACCAACTTAAACAAGAAATAATTCATTTAACATTCCCACACACCCAGAGAGAATTCCATAAGTGATTTAATTATATTTTATGATCACTAGTCCAGTTAGTGACCACAATTGGAGCTTGAATAGTTTACCAGACCAGTGATATATTCTAGGAAATGGAGTCAAACCATAAACCTATATGACTAGATAACAATCCTGCATTAAATAAAATACCCACAGCCTTGAAAATACTACATTACAATACCCCCACCAATCATTTCCATAATTAACTTCTTACTAGCATCCTCACACAAGATTTATATCAAACCTACTATTATGTTCAAGCATTTATATACATTCATTGAATGGATAAGAAAAAATTAAAAAACACATCTATTAGGATCCAATAGAGACAAATAAGATAACCATTGATTATATTATTCATAATTTGCATAATTTGTACATAGGAGAGAAATGTACATAAATTTAGTACCATTTTTTCTATTTGTATTGTTATCAAAACCACATATATATATATATATATATACTGGTTGACCTTTTCCTAGAGCATATTACAGGAAAAACTTAGTATCTAGTATCCTTCTGTGTATATCCCTTTTCAAATATGAACTATAGGCCTGGCCTCTTGTGTAACTAGCCTTGAAATCCCTTTTATAATATAAGGGAGTAGTAAACACCAGGCTAAATTACACATACATTTAAAATTTTGCTTTCATTCCAAAATAAATTTTAATAGAAAGTGAGAATATTCCCAAATCAATTGCAAAAAAATCATTTGTAAGTCAAGGGAGAACAAAAGTAGAGCTCAAAAAATTGTTAACTAGAGCAGCCCCACCATTCTTCAAAAAGTGTCACTATCACAGCACTAAAAGCATGTAAATTCATCCCAACTAGAGAAACGTCACCATCAACACCAAAGGCATAAATAATCGAAGACCCATATCATAACACACTAAATAATTAAAGAAAATTATCACAAAGGACCCAAAAACCCAAGCAACTATTTAGGAAAAGAAACAGGATGCTACTTTTCCTTATCACCAGCAAAGTAGGTGTGCCCACTTGATGTCCTTATTGTCAATGGAGTAGCCATTACTCCCTTGTCCTCAGTATCAACCCAATCCTTCATAGCCATGAGATATTGATGGTAACAAGAGTCATTCTCATCTCCACTATTAGAGGAATCATCTGAGACTTCAATGGGAGAATGATGACATCCCATGTAAGCTCAGTGATGCCTATTTCTTCTTCTAGCTTCACTTTCTAGCCTCTCAATATTCTTCTCCTTATCTTTGGATAATTACTCAAAGACAATACAACCTCTTAGATGATAGGCACATTTGAGAGCACCTCGTGCTAATTTTTTTGTAGCTCTTTCTTTCTTCTTTGGTGTTACAGGTATTTCCGGCATATCTTGTTCACCTTGGGGAGAATTATCTTGAGGTTCAACAGGATTAAGCCTCTTAGACCTACAGACCAGGCTAATGTTCACACTCACTATTCCCATTTCCTTACTTAGCCACTTACAAAATTTTCTCAAAGAAAAGATACCACCCTATTCAGAAATAACAAACTTAGAATCACACCTACTTCCAAACTCCTAATTCTCATAGTTTAGATGGTGAAAATAATCAAGCAAGTGATCTTCCTGAAATAGAGAAACTAGTATGCACCTGCATTAATTCCCCAGGAAAGCTTGTGCGAGAGCATTGGAAATCAATTAAATTGATTTTGAATCTCAACAGTTGATCATACTTTGAAGCCAATCAATGGTTAGATAATCTAGATTATTAATGATGACAAAATGAAATGCATGCATTTGATACTTGTCCGTAATTGAGAAACTTAAGTGAGATAAGTGTTCACTTAACTTGTATATTAACCATACGCTTAATTTCTTAACCGAGCCTATCATGTCACATTTACTTGCTTTCCCGTAGGAATTAATTCACTTGTAATTCACCATAGAAAGATAATAGGGAACAATCATGATTTATCTGTAGAATATCAGCCCATGCCCTACCTTACTTCAATTTCACCTTCCTACGTGTGCTAGCTTCTGACAGATTTTATGGCCATAAAAAATGTTTACCAACTTCACATGTGTGCTCAAGAATCAGTTCTAATTTAGTGTCATTTTTGTCTTGGTACAGTCTCATCCAATATCTCTAGCTACATTTACCTTTACTAGAAACTTTCAAAGTTCTTATAAGCAGTATGCATGGAACTTGCACGCATGCCCATTGGAAAATATGGAATACAAGAGGAACACTCACAAGATGGTTTGGAGTGGTCAATATTTTCCCACATCACCTGCCATCGACCGCTGGTTTCATTTCTTACAAAAAAAATCATTGTACTCAAGATCTAGTGAGTCCCACAAGAATGACAGGTGTCACCCTACTTGCTAGCCCATGTGACTATCTTTCCTCATTTCTATAGATGGAAGGGTGCATGGATAACGAATTTGATGAGAACATTTATCGTGACATCCACCATTGATCTTCTTTCGAACTACATCCACTGGCCCTGCAGAGATATTGGTCCCACCATTTGGGAGTACCACGTGACCATCGCTCATTAGTGTGTGTCTTTAAAATAATGTGAAATAAATCAAGATGGGTGCATGGGGAGTGGTAGAGATGTGGTCATGTCTTCACTCCTATAGTCATTGATCTTATTTTAAATAAACCAACAATCTTAACCAAGGAGAATGGGCCCACCAACATACCAGACACATGGTCGAAGCCCGCCAGCCCATATGAATAAAATAAGAAGAAATAATCAAGCATGGGTATACAGTGAATGGTTGGGATTAATTCCCCATGATTGGATGGTCAGCATGAAGTTCCATTTCTGCACATGCTAGAAAAGTTAGTCATAAAAAAGGGGCCATCACTAGGAAAACGTGAACCTAGCCCTCAAAGGATGAGAATTAAGGATTTAAGTCATTAAAATCAAGCCTTCAATCATAGGAAATTAATACCGAGAAGGACTAATGTGACCAATAGACCTAGGATTAGGGGGTCAATAAAAACAATGAACTCAATTGCATAAGTGGCAACTTAAGTGATCAAGTATCGAGAGAAAAGGTTAGTGCAACAATAGAATGACCAAGGGTTTTTTAGAGCTTTGTAGGCCAATTATGGAGGGTTTTAATTCACAAGACCCTAAACATGTTTTGAGAAACATAACCCACAGCTAGACACAAGGGTATGAGCCAAATTTTGCACAATTATAGAATGGAACCAAGAATTTTTTGAAGGGTTCCATCACCACCTAAGAATAATTTTTTGTAGCAGCTGAGTCATAATATCATTGCTCATATATATAACACTAGGAACAATCGAAAACCAAGAGAGACAAGTCTTCAACTTGCCTCCCATTGCCTAATCCTATCCTACCTAACCCTATCTTACTTGATCCTCCTCGTTTCTCTTCACATAGTGGGAAGGAGTACTATCTTGTTGAAAAACTTAGAAACACTCCTACAAAAATATCCATATGGTACCTAATTTAGAATTCACCTAGTTATCACACTATGCTTCAAACCTCCTTACAACAAGTTACTATCCCTTCCAATGTGCAACCGAATGATATAGCAGCCATGATCCAAGGAATAAATGCTCACATTATTTTCCACCAAATTGAACTACCCCCTTTGGAAGTGTAAAAAAAAATGAAGCTTTCATAATAATATCTCATTACAAACAAAAAGGGATAAAAAGAACCCTTGTGGATAATGAATCTACCCTTAATGTGTGTAGTGTGACCCTTTTGGATAGGCTAGCTATCAATAAATCAAACATTCAACATGATTCTTTATCTATTAAGGGATTTGAAAATGTAGGGAAATAACCACTTGGTGTGATCACTTTACTTATTATAGTTGGGAAGGCCACATTGGAAACACTGATCCATGTTATGCCTCATGATCTCTCATTTAATCTCCTTTTAGGCAAACCATTGATTCATGCAATGAATGGGGTTCCTTCTACTCTTCATCATAAAATGAAATACATTTACAACAACAAAGTGTAAACACTTGAAGCTGACCCTAACCCAAACAATTGTTTGAACATTGAGACAAACAAATAAAATCCTTTAGCAACATTGACACCAACTACCAAAGTGGAACCCATACAATAGAAAGACAAAGAAAAACACATTGAAGAACTCACAGAGCTATTATAAGATGATTGGGGTTCCTTAGATTTCAAACATACATTCATGGGTGAGTACAATGTCATAAACAAAGATTCAAATAAGGGACACGAAAAAGCAGTAATGTCAACACAAAACTTAGAAGACCCTTCGAAAGAATCCACCTCAACCACTTTAGAAGAAAAATAAAATTACACAAAAAAATTCAACGAACTTACTCATGAACAACCACTGAATCCAAAAGAGATGAAGAAGCTTTATTGAAAAGGTTGTGAACTTATGAGACAACTTGGATATAGTGGAAAAGGATGTGGTTCTAGAGAACAAGGTATTTGTGTTCCCATTGAGCCTAACATGCAATAAATAACTCATGGTATTGCTTATTGTCCTTTGATAGAAGTAAACAAGCCTTCATGCAATATCAACACTATTACAAAACATCCTTCTAATCCAACTTTAACAGTAGTGCATCCTGAATTGATAGACACTAATGGTCTTGGAAGTTATCCATTGCAATAAATGAAACAAATAAAGACATCTTCGCTTAATTTCAATGTCATATCACAAAAAACTAATGATTGGAGTTTGTTATATTTTACACTCTCATGTAAAGGAGAGAACAAAATCTCAAAATCTAAGGAGTCTTGCATAGGTATGACATCTGGTACTAAGCAAGAAATATATTTTCCACAAACTATAAGAACACCTTCTACGGTTGATCAAGAGTGTATCTTGTCGAGACTCCTCCAAGATCACTTGATATCTCTGTCACCAAGAACTTGAAAGAAATTTTATTACAAGAATTCATTTTTCACATATCATAGATTTCATGGTCATGCTACTAATGAATGTAAGGATTTTAGTTGTAAAATCCAACATCTTAAGGAGTTTGGTGTTGTTCCTTATGTGGGGGAACCTCATTCCTCTAATCAATACTGACTTTCAGTCTATCATGTTTCTCATTAATCATTTTGGCTCAACCCTATCCTACACTAAGTGGGGGCAAGGGTTTAGATATCCGTGTTCTTGTATGTCACTTGTCATTGTCTCTTTTGGATAGTTGACCACCTTTCATAAAAATATAAGAGCAAGCTTAGGATGTGGACGACATGCCTTAAGATTGACTTGCATGTGACATACTTAGTCATGATGTAGCTTATCGATAACATATGACTTGGCATAGGGATTTTTGAGTAATCTCACATGTCTTCTTCTAATTTAAAGCAATTTCTCATATCAACGGTGTTAGCAACCACTTTAAAGTGGGGGCATACATTGACACTCATGTTTCATTATGTGATTTTCTTTCTTCTTGTGATGTGTCCTTTTTATTGGTGGTGTCATTGGGCTTGATTTCCTCCAAGAGCATGATATTTTTGACTTGTCCTCTCTTGGAAAAATTAGACACAATTTTCCCTAAGAAGAGACCTTCCACGAACCAAGAAAAAACCATTTGAACATTCCTTGCATTATTTTGCATTTACAATGTCTATGAGTTTCAAGCATACGAAGTCTTGCTTGCCTCATGGAGCTTGAAGATCATTTTTGTGTGGCACATTATCAAACTTATTAGGAGGTAGAACTTTGGTATGGTTTGAGCGAGATTCCCATTTTGAGGCATGAGTTTCCCCATAGCCACTTGCATGTGTGTGAGTGTATACCATCCATGAGTGTACGTTTCTCACCTTTTTGGACTTCTCACCTGGTGGATAGCCAAGAGTTCCTTCACCTCAAAGTTAGTATGCATTTTTGGAAAAAAAATCTATATCTTATCCACATAATGTTGGAAAAATGGTCGAATCTTGATCCATCTTTTATTTTTATTTATTATTATTCTTCTTTTCTTATTCATTGACATTGCATGATAGTGTATCTTGTTTTGCTACAAATCACACACCTTGTGTGTGTCCTCTTTTGCTAAAATATTGGTTTGAATTAGGATCTTGGATCCTATGGGCCTGATTTCCTACTCATTCTTTTTTATCCTACACCATCCACATCAGTGCACTTGGACCCCTCCTAAATGAATTTAGTGTGAGTTTCAAGCAAGTCAATCTTGTTACTAAAGTGGGGGCTAAATGTGATCACCGAAAGGAAACACCTTTTCCTTTCTTTATTTGAGAATAATTAATGAAAAATTGGACTTAATGTTTCCTTGGTCTAGTGTTGTGAGGTTTTTTCCACATCCACATTAGGTTTTGGACCCTTTTTAAGCTAAATAAACTTAACCCTACCCTAACTCAATGTTGTAAGATGTGTTCATTCACACTTTCACATTAAATTTAAGGGGCTTGTAAATTAAGTGAACCTAATGTAGTGTTGTAATGTGTTTCACATAGTCACATGGGATTTAGGGCCCTTCTATGCTAAATTCACTCAATTCTACCTTAATTTAGTTTTTTAAAGTGTATTTATTTACACTTTCACATTGGATTTTGGACCCTATTGCATATATGAACTTTATATCATCACTAATAGGCCCCTCTGACCCCATATTGTGCATCATGAGGCATAATTTAATAAAAAAACCTGACTAAATCAACATAAAAGCTTAAATTATGCACTCCTCAACATCCTAGTTGGAAAAATAGCCCTTGTGGGACCCATTCACCACTTTGGGCAAATGAGTCCCATCCAAGTGAAACTAATTCACCCAGGATGGAAAATGAGTCCCATTTGGGCTATTTTTGATGTTTGCCTTGGAGATCAAATTAATAGTCATGTGAGTGCATTTCCTATATAAAAAGCTTTCAAATCATTATTTCATCCAAGTAATATAAGGTATTCAAGTTTTCAAGTCAAGTAATCAGTAGTTAGGAATTTCAAGTCTTCACAAGGTCATCAAGATAGCTTTCTAGATCAATTGTAAGGCATTTAAGAGCAAGATTCTTCATCCATTATTGAAGCGATTAAAGATCCATTATCATGGAAAGGCTCTAATTTCATTACTTCATGTTCATGCTTCATTATCTTATTTCATCATTTTGGTTTAATTACCTAGAAGGGGTTTGACTAAGGCAAATCCCTATCCCCTAATAATCAACACTTTCTCTCTTTCTTTGTGTGATTTCAAATCTAGGTGCTTTGAAGGGTTGGAGATGATTGAAGAATAGGTCAAAAACTTGTTGGGGTCATTTCCCTATTGGAAAAGTCATTATCCTCACAAAAAATTACTTACATCCCCAAAAATTAGGGTTTTGGATCTAGACACCTAGATGAACAGATTGAGTAGACATAGAAGAGTAGATCTAGTAATTGAATTTCTAGAAAAGTTAAGCTAGACTCATTCGCCATTACTGGTGAATGAGTCACATTGTAGGTTTTTTTTGGAGATTTTTGCAGATTTGGCTACCCATTTGCCCAAAACTTGCTCCTGTATAGTTTTCCAGAATTGGGACTGATTCGTCTAGAATGGTGAATGAGTCCCACCAGGCCTAAAAATCAAAAATTTAGATTTTTAGAGCTCCATTTTATCTCCAAGAAGATTCCAATTGCACACTTCTAGTTTTTTAGCTTTTTTTTTGTTTCATGGTCATTTCTAGGTCATTTAGATTTAGTTTACATATCACACTATGTTTTCCATCATTTCATGTTTTCCAAGTTTACACTTGGTGGTGAACCCCTTTCTTGTCTCAATCATCTCCAAGGATACCTTATAGTCAGATCTCTCACATCCTTCATTGGGTTGAGATCTCCAAGGTTTCCTTGAATGTGAATATTGCAAAATTGGATCCCTCTCATTATATCTATTTTGTGAACAAGAAAGTGAAGCGTCCATTTCTGATGTCCACAAAATATAATAGAACTAAAGAGGATAGAGAAAGAAAAATCTCACATCAACCCATGTAATGAAGCCTCCAACAATGAAATATCTTCAATACCTGCACACATAAGATTGAGAGAAAATGTTTGGGTTGTTTAGGGATTTTCCTTAGTCAAACACATGTTTTGGTGCTCCCACCTCCATGAGAAACTAGATAGATAGACATGATAAGTAGAAATGAAATGAAATCAAGAGTGATAAAAGAATTCCCCACTCAAGGAGGAAAACCCATATCACGAAATAGAGATGCAATAGATAGGGGATGTGAGAAATTCCAAGATGCTCGCAAGCACAAGAGAGATATCAACTACAAGGATTAAGGAAGCCAAAGAGAGAGATAGCTATGAGAGACAAGAGATTTTTAGACGACATTGTGAGAATGCAAGAGTGTTGTTGTAGTGAGTTGTGAAAGCAAGAGAGCAAGAGCAAGAGAAGAGGAAAAGGTAGTAGAAAAATATAGAAAGATCTAGAGGAAATGAATTTAAAAGATAGAAGTTAAAGATAGAATAGGATGGAAAAGAAGCTTCTCGAGTGGTTACAAGGAATCCTGAGCCGTTACCACTGAAAAAATTACTTGAAAAGTGGGAAGGCACATAGAGATGGTTGTCTGAATGTTGAAATTCCACAAAAAATTATCACAATGTGTTGTCATTTGCATAGAGCACTAGTGTCTAGACACATCATGCTAAAAAATGATGAGAATGGGAAAAGCACAATGTTTGACGAAAAGCTAACACACAAAGGGTAGCTACTAAAAAGGTTTTTTCAAAAATCCTAAGAGGGAAAAGGTTGATGCAAGGGATAAAATGAGCCTACACAAGTGCTAGGGGAGTGGACACTAAAGTGGATACAAAAATTCATGTGAAATTGCAATGGGTGCAATTTATGGACATTACATTTTTCCCCCACTCTAGCGGCCATATGAATCTATAATAATATGCATGCTAAAGGAAATATAGTAAACACAAATAACATCATTATACCAAAAGGATATTATATAGGAAGCAGATAACTCTTTGAAATGAGGAAGCATGCGTCTGGAGTGAAAACCTACAAAACAAATGCATTAGACAAAAAAATCCTACACAAGACAATAATATTAGAACATAAAAAAACCATTGAATCATAGGGTTAGAACATACACATGAATAACACACACACAAAGGAACATAAAAAACTAAAGGATTTACCGATTAGAAAAAAAAAAAAAAAACACTAAAGGATTTGAGTCAGCAAAGTGAAAGAGACCTCAATGTAAAGCGTTGTCTTAGTACTATGTGTCATCCCAAAATTAAGAAATAATACACATAGAAGAATTCTTAAATGAAGAGAAGAAGGTAAGGATTGATTGCTTCAAGAGAAGAATACATACAAAAGATAGGGAAGAAACCAATGTCAAAGAGAAAGAAGTATATGCCTAGGATGAAGAAGGATATAGATCTTTGATCTAGTATATACAATTGAGAAGATAAGAGATAAGAAAATTTAAGAGGGTAATGAAAATTATAAGAGAGATGTCTCCACAGGTACTCTCTCCTAGCTGTTGATGGGTGTTTTAGCACTTCTCAACACAGGCGATGCACGAGTGCATCACCTCTCTTGAAAGGAAATCTCCAACAAACTAGTTGTAAAAAATTACCTAAACTCTCTCGGATGTCAGGTCGTGACTTACTTGGAATGCCTCAGTTGTTTCATGTGATTTTTTGGTAATCACAGTGAAGCCTTACATATATTAAGTTGGAGGGGAATTGGTTCTTTGAATGGATTTTATGAAAATTTGAAATTATATTCTACTACTACAAGTTCAGAACACCAGTCTAAAACTCCAGTTTTGTCATCAGATTTGGCTTTACAATGTGCAATGATGCTTGAACTTATTTTAATTTAATATTTAAAAGAAAATTTAAAAGGGAAGGGAAGAGAGTAAGTTCCTAGACCTGAAACTACCAATGAACAGTGATAATGGAGGATGCTACAGTGGATAGCCTTCCAAAAACTAGGTTCCACTTAACCAAATCAACTCACAGTCTCGTGAAACTAGCGCAATCTTCTGAGGTCTATATATTTTCAACCATTTATTTACCATAAATCATGAATAAAAGAGATAAATTGAGTGCATCATTCAACTAATGTTCAAACTATCTTTACACTGCTATTTATCATCAATAAATAGAAAAAAGCATGAACAAGGAAGGGCGTCAACACAATAGAATTTTTCAATATCAATGATCAATATCTACCAATTTATTAAAACATGCTAAACACAGAAAAAAAAGTAAATCTAATAAAATATATGAACTATGAGGAGAAGAATCATGAAATATGAAGTGAAATTCAAGAATCCATCCAAAAACAATTAATTTCTATTATAATTTGAGTAGCATGTCTTTACAACTACTTAACTTTCTCTCGAAAATTAGAGGAGACCCCCCATTTATAGTGTCCAAAAAGAAAAATGAATGGCCAATATTTAATCTCATTGTGTGGCCAAGATTCACTACAAATTAGGGTTTCACCTACCCCCAATATTTTACAATTTAAAATACATCTTTTGTCTTTTAGCCTAATTTGTCTTCTAGTGGAAAACACTGTAGCACTTTGTCTTTCAGTTGATTTCCTTGCTATAGCTACTTTGTGAGAAACTCATCATCAATGATCAAATTTCCTTCATTTTTCTTCACAGTAGCATACTCTACAAACTTTTTGATCAACATGTGAAGCTTGCTCCACTCCATTATATTGGAATGGAGCACCTAGAAGCTCAATTTTCTGGACCTGCTAGTAATTACATCCCAATCCTTGTCACATTTCGACATGTTCTTGATTACTTTCTCTGATTGGGTGAAGGCTCAAGTAGAAAAGTCCATAAAATCTAGTGTGAGTGTGTCTGTGGCTCCATTCTCGATCTTCTTATGGAAATATGGCCTTATCCTTTGAGGATCAAGCTCGATGGAAGGCATGTGATAGTATGCCATGAGCTATAAATATTCTCTAGAGGCTGCTAGATGTTCTTTAACCTAATCTATATTAAGCTCCACTTCATGGAGCACTTGATCCAAGATTTCCCTCCTATGATCAAGGCCCAATTTCTAGGTCTCAATGAGCTAATGATCATCCTTCACCAATGCCAACTCTTTTTCCCACGTTCTCTTGGGAATCTTGAGGATAACCTTGATCTTTGGTTATGTGATCCTATATAGCTCTAGGAAGTCCTTATAGAATTTCCTTGTGGCTTCGAGCTGCTTTTGCACCTCTCTAAACTTATTCGTTGGACAGACAACATGGCTGATACCCATATCTCCATTGTAGACCACCCATCGGAACCATTCCTCCATGGCCTTATTCCAAATATTCCTTCTTTCAAGCTTGTTGATATGATCCTTGGACAATAGTTGAGGTGGGGTCGATGAGGTTGTTGGAAATTATTTGGCAAAAGACCATTGTTGTTTGTAGGTTGTTAAATTTGTCACTTGTGCTTTTAATTCCTCCTTAGAGGATTTTTCCTTATTTATTTAATGCACAATGGTAGCAAAAAATCCCTAGAGGTGATCAATTTTATGCTCCCTCGTGGCCTTTCCTAGATCAATGGTACAAATATTATAGCTGACTCCCTCTTCTTCCACCATTGGAGTAGCTATTTGAATTTTCCTTGATCTTGAGGAATCCATTGATACATGAGATATGACCCTCGGTTTCTTCTCCTTCTTCATCCCTATCTTTTCTCAAGCCAAGATGGCATCTAGCCTCTATTTCAAATCCATAAGGATCAGGGCCTTCTTTTGTAGTTGCTTATCTAGCCATTCGGGCATTTGAGATCCCTCTTTCAGTGATTCACGATCACCTTCCTCCTCCCAAGTGTGTTGAATCTCCATTTCTTCACGGCCTTGTGCCTGTTGTTCTATATTTTCTTCTTCTTCCTCATCTGAATCCCAAATGAATATAGCCCTTCCCTTTGGTGATTTAGTGGTGGCTATGTTTCCCTTGGGGCTATCTTCCACTCAGGATCCCTTATCTTTTTCTTCTTTCCCATGTTCTTCGTGGCATTCTGCTTTTGGGCTTTCTCTTATTTTAGCCTCTTCTCTAGGATTATCTTCTTCTTTCATTTCCTCTTTCTCTTCTTCTTTTTCTTAGTGTTACCTTGAGGAAGGCATCTCTTCATCATGATTAGGGCTCTTATCTTGTTCCTCAATTGGAGGTTTTGTGGTTACCTCCATTTCTTCATCTATTTCTTTCTTCTCTTCAGAGGACTACTTCTCGATTTCCTCCCCAACGTCTTTGAGTTTCTTTGCCAACTCTTCCTTAAGATCTTGGCCAAAAGTTTCTACAATGTATTTTGTGTCAAGGTCCTCAACATCTTCTTCAGAGGATTATGTTTCCTCCCTGATGGAACCCTCAAAAATTTTCATTCCATCTTAAACCCTTATTGCATTTGGATGCAAGGTGTTATCTTGAGAGTTTAAGGGTTACTATCTACAAAGTCTTATAGGGTTCTATTTTTCCATTGAATCCCTATTTCCCATTGCTAGTTATTTTATTGCATCTTTGGTCATTCATTGTCTCCTGTAACTAGTTCTTCAAGACTAAGTCCGAACCTTTCTATTTTATAAAATTGAGTAACAATATTTTGTCCTTTACATCCTTTTCATTTTGTGACTTAGAAATTTTTGAGTCAATTATTATCCTAGGGAGTTCCCTTCATTAAGAATGACTAATGAACACGTGCTTAAAAATTTCACTTAAATCCTAATGGCCCTCCTAGTTGTATCACTCATCGCCGATTCATTCATATGTTCACACCTTCAATTAGCGATGAGTGATGGAATCATATTTTACTTTAAATGTTTCTCATTTCTAATAGCAATGAGCAATGCTTATGGCTTTATGTTTTTATCGCTTATCACAGATGGCCATAGAAAGATAAACTTGGAATAGTGATGAGCAATGTGATGTGATTTCATGTATATCACTTGATCATGGATATGTTTTGAATATAAAGTCTAACATCAGTGATATGTGATGGACTTTATAAATGTTATAAATATTCTCATCACTAATTTCTTGCAAAATATATGAGGAGAATTAGTGATGAACAAAGGCCTTATGTTATACTTCTCATCGCTCATCGTGGAATTATTTATGAACTTGAGTTCTGAATTAGCGATAAGTGATGGGTATCCTATAAAAGGTTTTTCTTTCACTAAATGTGATATGATCCTCTGAGTGATGTATTTTGTGGCATTTGTTTTATATAGCATGTACGTGTCCAAATCTGGTGCTATCACAACATCTCCCATTGCAGATAGAAGCCTTGGTGCAAGGTTTGAATTAGTGATGCACGACGGAGGGATGAATGTGACCAAAGGTCAGGCCACAAAACTAGGGGCTAAAGATCATCACAAGGATATCTACATCATTGATAGAGTGGGGAAAAGATAAAGTAAATTAGTGACAAGTGATGGTTACTACATGGAATGGGGAAATGTGGAAAAATCCTGAAGATTTAGCATAAAGCAGAAAGGGAAGTAGTGAGAGGATTGAGGAATCATTGATAAAGTTTTAAAGTAGGATAATCTAATGGACTGAAGATCACCACATAAATAATTTCATCAAAATTTTGGGAGGATCAATGATGAAGTGATGAAGTGTATAGAGAAAATTTCCCTCCAAGAAAAAGTTGGTCTTATGTACCTCGCTGATATTAATGAAAGCACAAATTAGGTTGGCGATACATGGTGATTGACAGATCACAATATTTGTGCTAGCATCATTGTTTTCTATGAGAAAGCTGCTAAGGAAATAAAAAATAAAGCTCAAATCACCATGGATGAAGTTTTAAATGTTTTAATATAAATGACTTAAATTCAATACCGATCTATTAAGTTATCAACTCACTCGCATGAGGAGTTTTCAAGTCATTAATTTTGCATGCTTCAAATTGCCTATTTAATATAGATTGCTTGTTGATTTTCTTTGTCATAATTAATTTTGCAATGAATGAGGGTTGAAGGCTAATAAAGAAGTGTGTGGGAATTTAATTCTCCTAAGAAGTGTGTAGAAATTCTAGGCAATTAGGTCTTCCATGATGATTAGGGGGTATGAGAAGCTGAGTGTATTTGAGTCTAAGGAAGATCTTGAGAATGAAAGTGGAATGTGTGGAGCTCTTGATACGCCAAAAGGAAGAATAGGATTCAAGAAATTAAAGGACTATAGTACCAAGGAAAATTACCATCCACGAGAGCAAATAGTTTTAGAAGAATTAGTCAAACATAGAGAGAAGAGGATGGAAAAATATAAAAAGAAGGCAAGGAGAGAGAGTGAGCACTGTAAGGCCTATTTGAAGGAGTGCAATTCTCCATGTGAGGTTTCTAATAACCCTTCAAAAAATGAGGGTGACATTGATCCAAATGGTGATTATTATCCCCTCTCCCTAGTACTATCGAAAAATTCTAACAAGGAGGTGGTGACAATTTCTCCAGTCCCACCACAAGCAAAACATGGGTGAGCATCCTCTGAGGTCGATGACTCAGAGTGATGATTGTTCCCTATTTTTGGTTTTGATGAAACCATGCCCTTTCTATTAGGATTTTCCTATTCATCACTCGTGATTTCTTATTTCATGTGCTAAGGTGGAATGTTTTCGAGCTGGTATGTAGGAGAAGTGTGAGACTAGTTAACCTTGGCGGCGCGTATGTTGTTCCCAGACAATATAAAATTTTGTGTTGGAGTTGCTATTGGAAAAAAATTTTGGTCAGAAAGGATGAGGATTCAACATGGTTACAACAAACTCTACCTTTCGAGGAGCTGGCGTGTCTTCATTCAAGGAATATGGAATGTGGTCTTTTACTCTTCCATTTTCCTCAAATGATTGCATGTAACAAACTAAGAATATCTCAAATTCTAGTGCAAATGAAATGAAATGTAAATTTAATTAAGCTTGATGCTTGTTGCTCCCTTATTCTATAAAAGGTATTTTAGGGATTACTAGAGTGGTCAAATTCTAAAGTCAAAATAGGGTTCTAGGTAAAAAACTAAGTTTAGGAAAAGGCACTTAGAATAGAATACTAGAAATACGCCAGTAATTTGTTTTGGATGTGAGATCATGTATGTAGTGATCTTAAATAAGTTTTTCTTGAAATTACTTATATCATAGAAAATATTAATCTAAAATAAGATGCTCTCCTATGTATGTTTCTTATAAGTTATGAATGATAAATACTAATGGTGTTATCATTTTTCTTCAAATATTTCATTTGAATGTATTACTCTATTTTCAGCTTTAATTCAAGGAATTAATTAAAATGCTCGAATAGGGTTATAAACTTTGTAAGGAATGACTTAAGATTTCTAAGAAGTAAATGTTTCTTGCATAGTGAGTTTTCATAAATGCAAAGAAATATGAAGATAGTCTGTTTCTTCCTTAAGTGAGTAATTTGTAAATTAATGATCCTCATGAACTTGACTCTGTTGCTCCAATTGATGAGACACTGGTCATTTTGTCAAAAAATCTTGTGTAGAATGAACAGATAGTGTTATTGGACCTAGACTTAAGATAAGACAATATTCAATTAAAAAATATTTCCAAGGATAGTATAAGTGGGATTATCCCTAATACCTAGAAAATAACTAGTCACTCACTTGAAAATCCACCAAATCTTATGTGAAATGAACTTTTTTTGCAGTAAGTAGGAATCAATCTATGTATAAATGTGTTACTAATTGAATACAGTATTTGAAAACACAATTGAGATCACCCTCCTAGGTTTCATAGAGCCTAAAGTGAAGGAGTATGTACCTTAAAGTCCTATGCTCATTGTGTCGGCCACTAACCTAGCAGTTCTTCATCATAGGAGTTGGCTACTTCTTAGATGATTTTTTGGTTCTATTGGGAAAATAACCAACACTCCCCTTCATGCACCACCTCATCAATGACTAGATGTTGATGCTTTGTGTGCTCGTGATAGTCACCAACTTCCTCTTCTATTTTTTTGGTTGCTTCTATCTCTTGTCTTTCCAATTCCTCATAAATTTGCATTATTTCCTCCATTTTGGGTGGTTTAGTCGGAGGAGGAGGGACGGGGAGAAAAACAACGACTTGGGTAAGGGAAACCTACACTATAGGGTTCATCAATACTCTCGAGAGCTCCAATGGTATGTTTAAAATATGCTTGGTGAAAGCTTCTGGGAGAGTAAGGGTGAGCATTATTGTTGTGGAGGCTAGGGAAACAATTGTTGATGGAGATGTGGAGGAAGAAGAGAGTGGAGGAGTGGTAGAAGAGGAAAAATATATCACCATAATGGATGTAGTAGGTGAGGTGGAAGCAAGGAGCAGTAGTGGTGGTGAGAGTAGAGGTGGCAGGTGAAGAATTTGGTTGCTTGACCTCTTCTTCCTCTCCCTCATAGAGTGGGTCCTCCAAAATGGTGTGAATCTCCATGAATCAACCTAATTTCTTTGCTTTCTTAGAGGGCTCACCCTTTGACACCTTCCTCAAATATACTCTGTTCTTAAGCTGGAATTCTACCACCTCTTTCCTCTTCTTTAATCTAGTGGTAGGAGGGGATTTTGAAGTTTCTCCAGATGGGGCAGCAACAATCCCACTATTAGTCCCACTCTCAAGCTCGTCCTCGAGCTCACCATAGGTGAAAGTGGCTCCTTGAAGTTTCAACTGAGCAATCTTCCCATCGATCCATTTCTTTTTTCTTGCCTCTATTAGTTTTTTCAAAATATCGAGGTCATTGAACTCTTCCTCGAATCTTGGATCTATAACAATATTTTCTTCCTCCACAACTTGATTCGATACTGGGAATAAGTTAACTATTTTAACAAAATATTCCATCATGCACATATATTTCCTCATGCAAACTTCTTTATCATCCTTGCAATTTTCCTAGAAGTATCCAACATTGTGTAGATGGGTGTATTCTTTTCCAACCATCTTTAGCTTTCCATATGGATCCATTTATTGCTAGGGAGTGGGGAGCTCCAAGTTGTATTCAATGATTTCTTTCTCAGAATACTCCACACACTAGGATGAATGGATTGCATAGATACCTTTTCCAAATGTGAGGGGATAAGGAATCCTTGACATATGCTTCACTCAGAAGAGTATGTGCATGTTGTATCTATTCAGAGATTTCAAGCAATATGAGTTGGTCATTCAGGTAATAGGGCAACTTATATGGCCTCTCAGAGAAGCCCTCATTTTTTATGTATGTAAATTTACGAAACTAAATGAATAAGAATCCAAACCAATGGATGAAGGCATTGGAACTATGAGTGAATCTCCTTTCAAAGTCACCCCCTAGTAGTTTGATAATGTGCCTGATAAAGGCATCATTCACCCTGTGGTAGTCTTTCTTCAAATTTCTATATTGAAGTTGTGGCTATCTATCATAGAACTTGATTTATCTCCCTAGAGTATGGCTTGGTGCTAAAAATAGGCCTCTGTATTGAATGTGGTCAGCTAGTAGATAGACCAAGTATGAGGTCATGTACGATTGGGAGCCTTTTTAATGGCCAAAAACTGCTCATGCAAGCAGTTACTGATCATTCCTACCCAATGAAATTTAGTCTTCCCTCTGATGATCTCTTCTATGAAATACAACATCCATTCTTGGAAGCATGTTGCAGTTGTGAGGCCCATGACCCTACTCAACAAGGTTACCAAATCATGGTAATCCTCGTGGAAATTATTCTTGAAGAGTTCCTAGGGCACTTTGTTAGCGCTATCCCTCTTTTCCTTCAGCTAGTATTGATTAATTAGTTTCTTGCATTTGAGGGAGTCATCTTTCCATGTACGTTCAACATATTCCTTTGATTATCCTCCATCTCATCAAAGGTGGGGATGTGGAAAGTTTGTCATATAGACTTGGAGGACAAGTCAACCAATATGTTGCCATCTCAATCCACAATTCTCTTGATCATTTCTTGATATTCCTCTTTGTAGGCCATCACCAGTTCAGGAGCCACGAGGGAAAGTGGGAAGCCAATTGCCTTGGCCAATCCAATTTTCCTTATCTTCTTGGAATTCTCTATAATGAGATTGGAAATGACGCATTGCCTGAATTCATCAATATCAATGTGCCCTAGGTTTGTGTTTGAGAAAGTGTCCCATTTTGTGGTGACCTTAGTGTTGATTTACAACCCTCAGAATGTATACTTCATTTGATCCTTGTCCTCCTTTCCCCTTGGTGCATTGGTAGTTTTCTTGCCCTTTTCCTTTTCTGCATATGTCCTCAAAGGTCCTACAGTTGATTCCATATATCCTGCAAGAAAAGTTCAGTAAGCATATTCATGCATAAAACATGAGAAACATTAGCAGAACCCTAAAACATCCATGCTTGATTGTGTAATTTATCATTCAAAGATCATAACATTCTTCTCCAATCAATATTTTCCTTTCGTTAGGGGGAGATACAACAATGCGGGCCTAGGGGTGTGCACTTCCCTGGGCTGGAAGCCGTTCTGGAGGGAGCTACAAATAGATAGCTAACAGGGCATGACAACCCACATGAATCCACCTACATCAAGTTTTTTGAGTTGAGATGGGGCCCACTAAGGTAGTATGCCATTTAAACACATGTGCTTGATCATTTGTGAGGTCCTTGAAATTCTAATTTAGTAATTTAAGCATGCAAAAGCAAGGATTGTGGGTGTAGGAGGCCTCTTAGCCATTTTTGGTTATGTCATTGAAATGACACTAGAAAAGTGGCACCCTGCATTGTGAGGTCCACACCAGGGGAGGACAACATCTTCTCACTTTTGAAATGTGGATCATTTAGCAATGTGAATGAATATTTGTGGAAGGATGGCGGGTGTTAGACATTTTGGACGGTGGAGATGGGACGACAGTCTGCAGGTTTCCTTGGCATAAGTTATACATTTGCTATCAGCTAGAAGGAGGCAGCGCAATCGGGCCCCACATAGTGGACTAAAGCCTTAGGTTGGAAGTCTAAGTACAGTGAGATTGAGGAAGTGGCCCACAGATGGCCACCCTCATCAAAATATCTACATGAAACTTCTTTTACTTGGTGGTTTTCAACAAATATTAGGGGAAAAAGGGGCACGGGGGCCTGTGGAGTGGAAAGCTAGAGGTCATTTGTCATTTTGAAGGGGCGGTCAAGAGGAAATGACAACCTACATCAGAGGGTCTGCAAGTGCATACTTAATCACTTCATTCCTTTTTAGCTTATATGGAGGTGGTCGTTGTAGAGTCCGTAAGGTGGATGGACAGGTGGCTAAGGCCATTTGGGACGATAATCCTATGATGGCAGTCTGTGGATGAAAGCCCGTGAAGGGTGGTCCAAAAGGGATTGAACTTACTCATTTTAGCTTAGAGGGTTGAACAAAAGTTGTTAGGGTAGGGCTGCCAAGCAGAAGGAGCCTAACACCTTTCCATTTTATAATAGTCATGTGAACAATGGTGAGGGGTCAGTAGAAACCTACATTCACTAGTCTGAAAGAAGAGTTGGGTGATGATCTAAGTTGGCGGAGATAGATGTATCGAGACCTGCAAGGAAGGAGGATGAGGTAGGAAGGGAGATATACAAGAGGAATCCTATGTTCATAGACCCATGAGGGTGAGAAGCTCTTGTTTAACTCATGATTTTCATTTAAGTCCAAATGGTGATGGTCATGAAGAAGCTTCTTCCTACATATGTGGGCTTGAGGGAGGCCAAGGCTGACCATTTGAAGATTGTTACTTAAGGATCGAGGTGACAGTGGTGGACTCTTTACAGACCACAAGGACATGATGGCTCTAGTTCAAGAATAGAAGTAGGAGGTGGAAGCTCTGCATGGCTTTCTAAGGTGGATTCCAAAAGGTTTTTCATGTTTTAAAATGTGGGTTTTGTTCGCCATGGTGTTATCTAACTGGTTTTTGAGTCATTCTTTTTCAGAATTTAACAACTTTTGTGAAAATCAAATAAAATCATGACATGAAAAAAGAAAAAAAACCAACCTGGAAAGCCCAACAAAGTCTAAAAATATATTGCAAATAATGATACTCAAATGGCAGTGAGATCATGTGGGTACGGAGGCGATGGAAGCTGCAAGCTCTAACAAGTTTTTTGAAAGTTTGATGATGAAAATGACCCATCAAAATTTCTATTTATAGACTTTTATGCATTAAATTCTCATAATTAACATGGGTACAAAGGCTGCCAAAGTTGATCAACACACAATTCAAAAGAGACATCGATGGGAATGGTGGGGTCCGCATGGTAGATGACAGACAAGGGCTAGCCATTTGGTGGATCAACATAGAGAACGACAACAAAAGTTGTGTGTCCTGCAAGGAAGATAGACGTTTCTACTCAACTATCGCAAGGACGGAGAAAGTGGAATTGAGTTCCACATAGGGTGGCCCACATGGGTGCACCCACATAGCATGAATGGTGACAGTTTGAAAGTTTGAAGGAAAATTGCCAAGGAAACTCTGTAGAGGCTAAAGACTTGGAAATTTGAGGGTGGTGAAACTTGGTCAACTTAAGATGCTAACTCCAGGACTCCCTGAGCACTTAGGAATTGAAATAGGGGGCATGCAAAATGAGGCAAAGGAAATAGTGACTCGGCGAAGTGAAAAGAGAGGGTCCCCATTCAGAACAGGGCGTGTGAGCTATAGGAACAACAAATGGAAACTCTTTTGTGGAACACTCCTACGCATTTTGAGGATAAAGACTCATTTAGAATCTAGAATCTCTTGGTTTCACAAATAGGGATAGTTTCCAAAAGTGAACTATGGGACTCAAATGGCAATGGGATCTTTAATTGAATCAACTCACAAAATTCCTCAAAAGTGTGTGTGCATGGTGAATTCATTCCCTTTCCTTAAGGACTGTAATGAATGTTCATTAATTAGACCAAGGAAGATACATAAGTTATCCAAATCCAAAAGTAACCTAGACATTTCCCCACTGCTAGTTAGGCATCCATAGCCCCAATGGAGTTGTCGTTGTGACCCCATGAACATTTCTCTACTGCCTACCTGGCATCCATATCCCTAGCAGAGTTGTTTGCACACCCACACGGTTGCTTGATTTTAACATTTTCTTTTTTTCTTTCTTTTTGATATCTCTTTTAGTATTCTTCCTTTTTCCCAACCGTGTAGGCATCGGAGCTCATTGTGTTTTTGGAATCACAATGGTCACTGAAGCAGACTTAAGATTCTCACTTACCAGGCCATCATAACAACCACTGTACAGCTTCTCAGAAATAATTAACATGTGTTTTCTGTAAGATATAAGACAAAATGTGAGAGGATTCAACTAAGGGCCATGTTCTAGGTCAATTCAGTAGTGCAAACAAGGAGACAATTCCATAGCAGCAATCGAAGACTAATAGTTGAGAGTGAGTACTTATCTAGAGAACACTAAAAGAAAGCAACAAAGTGAACTGTTCATCAGACCAAGCACAACCACCACATCAGAGACAAAGAAATGCCCTCAACAAAATAAAGTAGTTGAGAAATGAGCAAAACAATGACAAAATGAGACAGCGAGACAACAAAACAAGGAAACCTAAACTAGACTATGTACAAGTATTTACGGAGGGCCAGCTCGAAAGAGCTCAAGAAAGGAAATAATGCTTAAGGTGCTACCCATTGATAGGCAATGGGACATCTTCACCAGTTAAGGTCTTAAGGCAGAAAGCATTACCCCCCAATATTTTAGAGATTTGAAAGGTTCCAAGCCAAAGCTTGTCGAATTTGTCATGTCCCCCTTTCTTTTCATGGGCCTTGTCCCAACATAGGACCAGATCAACAATTTTAAAGGCCTTGACTTTGTCTTGTTGATCAAACCATCTCTTGACCACACCCTACTATTTAGTGAAATTTTCAATAGCTCAGTCTCATACCTCTTCAAGGTGGAGCAATTCAGCTAAGTAGGCTTCGCATCGATCCCCTTCTTCATAAAAGGTGTTGATGAACTAGAGGGTGGGGATCTTAAGGTGGACAGGAAACAAAGGCTCCAAGCCATAAATGAGGTGGAATGAGGAATCACCTAGGGAAGCCTTATGGCATCTATGATCTACCCAAAGAGAAAAATGAAGCTAGGTGTTCCAATCTTTAGGATTCCTATTAAGCATTTTTTTATCACGGTGATTAAATTCTTGTTTGTGGACTTGGCTAGATCATTTCCCTAGGGATAGTAATTGGATGAGAATTTGAGGGAAATGCCATAATCGAAGGCCCGGCTAGAAAATTTGAGCGAGGAGAAAGTGGGCCATTATCACAAACTAAAGCGTATGAACAACCGAAATGATTTAAAATAAAGCTTTCGAGAAAATTAGTAACTACCTTTGTGGTACATTTCCTACATGCAATTGCTTTTGTCCATATAGTACAATAATTAGATGTAATTAGAATGTACCTGTGACCCACAAAAGATGGTGGTCTTACCAGACTAATGAATTCAAGACCCCATTGCACAAACGTCTTACCTCTACGACTGGTTGTAGCAGGACAATAGTATTTATTTCTCTAGTTGTAGTGATCTAGCATATGTGGCACATTTGGATGAGACTATGTGCATCTTTAAATAAAATTGGGCAATAGTATCTTGCTCACAAGATTTGATGAGTAGTGGAAGGATCAAACCCATTACCAATGCCAAATTTATAATGAAATTCTTTCAACACACATGTTGCTTCTTCTTTTCCAAGGAATTTGAGGTAGATCACCTCATGATTCCTCTTATAAAGTATAGACCCTCACAACGTGTAGTTGCTAATTTTTAGCCAGAGAGAAATATTTTGAACTCCTTGTAGACGTGTTGGGAAATTTTTGTGTAGCAAATAGTAGATGATGTTGTCGTACCACTCTTCGGGAGAGACATATTCAAGGTGGTATTGCTGAACCATAAGCTCAGGTCTTGCTTTAGCCACCATTTTGGCTATTGTACAGGTGATGGCCTATCCTCTTTCTAGTTTCATTGGTTGAATTTCCATGTCATATTCTTGTGGCAAGGTGACCCATTTTTCTCTTCTTTCTCTAAACTCACTCTGCATTATCAATGTCTTCACTGCCGGGTCCGATACAATGGAAAACACCTTGTTCCTCAAGATGTAATGTCTGAATTTCGTAACTCCCTTGACCAATGCATATGCCTTCTTTTCTATGCTATGATATCTTTGCAAGAGAGGGGGACCACCGCATGCAAGACCCCAGGTCACGAAGAGTCAAGATGCAAGAGGCTGCCCTAACTTACCTCAGGTAAGTGTAGTGTTTAAGGTATGGGGATGAGAATGATAAGGATTATAGAACCCTATGACCACTCGTCAATCCCAAGTTTTAAGGTGGGGCTAGGCGAGTCAGTTTTTAGGTCCAACTTTACACCTCAGGGAGCTCTCTACCTTAGGATGTCAGTGTGGAATTTGAATGACAACACGACACACTAGCATCTCGAAAGCATGTTGTAGTCTGTATAGTTAGAAAACAACTGAGGCAAGGTTGACTCATTAAAACAACTAACGATCTAGCTTAACAATTCCTAAGAGAACAAAACAATACTATGAAATAAGATAAATATAAATGAAGGTGATAAAATAGATATACCAAAAGTTAAGGTGATGAAGACGATCTTGTAGAAGAGCCTATTTTCCATCTAGCTCCACAAAGTGCATCCACCTACACACAAAAAGAGAAAAAATGTTGGGGGGCTATATAGGGGCCTACCTCAGTCAAACCCCTGTTTAGGTGTTTCCACCACCATAGACAACCAAAAGAATGAGATAAAGGAGCACTGTAATGAAAACAAAAACACTATATTGTAGTACTATGCTACTCACCAAATGATAGAGAAGAGAAGATGGAAGCTTATCATCTCCACCAAGAACAATCAAGGTTGCTTGGGGGGAGATGAGAGGAACTCAAGCCTCTGTTGCAAATGGTGTGGTCCCAAATGTGCTCTACTGAGGTGATGGAGTGTGATGTTGGTACAATAGAATGCTTGTAATGCTTGGAAGTGAGTGAAAGTGAGCTTGTGGAGTGATGTGAGAGTGTGAGTATGGAAGCTTGATGTGATGAAGAGTTGGAATGCAAAATGGAAGAGTGAATATTAAGGAATAAGGATGAAAATGGCCATATTTGGGTCAGTTGGCCGAAGGAGGCGTTACAACTTCGCTGCCAATGGGAAGAGTAATGTCTCTGCTGGCTTAGCCACAAGAATTTTTTGGGGACGTCTGCACGCCACATGGATGTCTGTGCATTGTGTGGGCATCCCCGATAGAAATGTCTCCACCAACACACAAAATAGGCTCCACATGGACTGCCAACAATGGGATTAAGTAAATTTAAGCCTCCAACTTTGGTTTTCTAAAATGTATAAAGGAAAAAAGGGGAATTGCACCTAGGGTGAAAATTTTCTCTTATACAATCTCAATTCAACATCTTTTAATGGAGCACTCATGAAGGAAATCATGTGCTCATTTCCCTCATCATCCTTTTGAGTCAATATGTTGGCACATGAATGATCTGAAGCAAACAAGTAAATATAGAACAACTTTAGGTAATCAAGACTGGCTAATATAGGTGCATCAATGATTGCTTTCCTAATTTCCTCAATGGCTTGATTTTCCTCTAGAGTCCACTCAACTTTAGCATCTTGCTTCAACATGGCATTGAGTAGCTTGACTATTTTAGCAAAGCCCGCAATGAATTTTCTAACCAAATTTATCTTTTTGAAGAAATATTTCAGCTCTTTCTTACTACCTGGTAGCTGAATCTTCAAGAGGGATTGAATGCGATTAGGGTCTGTTGAGATTCCTCGCTCTAAAATAATGTGTTCGAGAAAATTTCCTTCTATAACTCTGAAGATACACTTCTTTAGATTAAAGGGATATCCCAAATTCTCTGCACTTCTGAAAAACTTTGCTTACAACTCGCTTCTTTGAAAATATAGTAAGATCATCCATGTAGATGATGATGCACTTTCCAATTAGATCTTTGAAGGCTATGTCCATGGTACACTAGAAAGTGGCACTGACATTCATGTGCCTGAATGGAATTCTTCTATATGCAAAGGCTCCCCACTTAGTGGTGATTATTTTCTTGTGTCTATCTTTGTATTGCACCATTACCTAATTATATCTGAAATACCCATCCAAGAAACACATCATCTGTGAACCATTGACGATCTACAACACCTCATCTAATGAGGGCACTAGGTAGTTTTCTTTCTCTGAAGCTCTGTTCAGGTTGCAAAAATCCACACACAATCTAATTTATCCATTCTTCTTCCTAACCAGGACCAGGTTGTTCAAAACACAATACCAGACAATTGAGAGGGGGGTGAATTAGTTGTCACCAAATCTCAAACTTATTAACTTATTTACCTTATTCTCATATCTGAACATTAATCATGAAAGAATAATGAACAACACATCAAAATCACACATAACACCAAGATTTTTTATGTGGAAACCTTGTTAGGGGAAAATCCATGGTGGAGGTTGGTCCTCCACAACATTATACCCTATTAAAATTATAAGAGAATATAGATGGGGAATGCACATGCATTTAGGCACGGTGCCTAGAGCTCACTGCTCAAGTACAAAATATGCTTACTACCCAAGGGAAGACACACTATCTTACAAAAAGGTTTTGATTAATTCTGTTAGACTTTTAATTGAGAAAAGTAGCATCTACTAATGCCTAGTTACAGTTTCAGTTAAGCACATGAACACTTCTTCACTCTTCTTCTCTCTTCTTCACTATTCTTTTCTTTCTGCTTTTCCTTTGAATGATCTAAATTTTATTCACACATAGGAATCTTACACTTCACACACACACGCACACACACACACACACTCATGCCTTCAAACGATTAAACAATCGCTTTTATATATCCACAACAATAAATTACATGGCTATAAGTTGGATCCAAAGAAATAATAAAATGAATATAAATAGTTGGCCTAAATCAATAAAGATTATTCATGCGAATCAACCAAGGTTGGCCACAACATAGTGAA
This sequence comes from Sequoia sempervirens, assembly GCA_007258455.2. Classification (NCBI taxonomy): domain Eukaryota; kingdom Viridiplantae; phylum Streptophyta; class Pinopsida; order Cupressales; family Cupressaceae; genus Sequoia; species Sequoia sempervirens. The sequence goes on from VDFB02039467.1 coordinate 54,127, forward strand.
GAATGAAAATAAAATCCTCAAACATGAACCACTTGAATTAATTACTCCTCGAAGATCCACAACACGCTTCAACACCTTATTGGTCAGGAACATGAAGAGCATGAACACACAAGAGAAAATATTGGATCACGAGCACAACGATTGGTGCGGATGCGCAACATAGATAAAGCATGAACTAGAAATGTACACAAGCATCATGAAACACCAAAGAAGCATCTGCAACAACTCAACTTACTGGATTCACATGATCTTCATTCATGAACAAAAACTGAAGTAACAAAAAAATTGTCAGAATACAAATCTTCATAACTAGATCAAATCTTCACGCAGATTTCTGAAACTTGACATGTGGAAAATAGATATACTCAACAAGAAACCCTTTATTCCACAACCTTAGAATAGTAATGAACTGAACACACTGATAGAAAGAACTTCACTTCACCTCTAACAATGTGTAGCATTTCTTATTACAATTTTCTCAATATCCTCGAAATATACAACTTCTATTGCAACAATGCTAATAGCGTTGAAACCAATGACAACCAAATATCACCAAAACACCCCAAAATCCAACAATATCCCCCTTTGGCATTGATGGAAACACATGATGTGAAAAAAACCACCAGCAAAACTACACTTGTTCCTCCTTAGGTTCTGACTCTTCTTTCCTCAAATCTACTCCCTCATGACTCTTCTCCCCCTTTGAAATCAATGAAAAAGATCTTTTTTCTCTACACAAGCTCTAAACCACATATTTGAACACCTAAAAATTTGAACATCTGACTACTCCCCCTGAATAGCAAGCACCACAACATCAATACAGATTCAAATATGATCATGAAATGCAGGGATTGATGCAAATAAATGCATGCTTAGTTCTAATTAGGAATGGTAATCACCTCTAACATCCCTCTGAGACACTCAAAAGTATCCTTAGGAAATGGCTTGGTAAATATGTCTGCAATCTGCTCCTTAGTTAGCACATACTCCAATCTAACTTCCTTTTCACTTACTTTCTCTCTCAAAAAGTGATACTTGATAGATATATTCTTGGTCTTGGAATGCAACACCGGATTTTTAGAAATGTTAATAACACTTGAGTTATCATAGAATATAGCACTAGGCTCATCATAAACAACTTTGATATCCTTCAACATTTGTTTCATCGACAATACTTGAGTACAATTATTAGTAGCAGCAATGTATTCTTCCTTTGTAGTAGATAAAGAAATAACATTATGATTTTTGCTTAACCATGACATTAAATTTTTTCCCAATAAAAATTCTCCACCAGTATTACTTTTCCTGCCATTCACATCTCCTACCCAATGAACATCAGTAAAGGAACTCAAATTAAGATCATCTTTAGCATACCATAAGCCAAAATCAACTGTCCCCTTCAAGTATCTAAAAATCCTCTTTATAGTAGTCACATGAGATTCTTTAGGATCAGCTTGAAATCTAGCAACAATACATACAACATTCATAATATCAGACTTAGTTTGATTCAAATAAATCAATCCACCAATCATTGATTTGTATCTAGTCTAATTTTCCTTTGGAGAATCATCATCAGTTTTCAACTTGCATCCGGTCACCATAGGTGTACCAACTGGCTTTGAATCTTCCATACCAAATTTCTTCAACAATTCTTTCACATACTCGGACTAAGATATATAGATCCATTTATTTAAATGAGTAATTTTCAATCCCAAGAATAATTTCATCTCTCCAATCATTGACATCTCAAACTCATTCTACATCTCATTAGAAAAATTTGTACACAAGCTATCATCTCCTCCAAATATGATATCATCAACAAAAACTTCCACAATCAAATTTTTATCATCATTCTTGAAATATAGATTACTATCAGCAATACCTTTGTTGAATCCAAGCTTCACCAAGTACTTATCCAATCTGGCATACCATGCTCTAGGGGCTTGTTTGAGTCCATACGCAATGCTTTCTTCAATTTCCAAACCATATCTCCCTGATTAGCAAACTGGAATCCATTAGGTTGTTCAACATACACCTCTTCTTATAATTCACCATTTAGAAAACCAGACTTGACATCCATTTGATAAACTTTGTATTCTTTATAAGTAGCATAAGAAAAAAACAATCTCACAACTTCAATTCTAGTAATAGGATTAAAGGTTTCTTCAAAATCAATACCTTACATCTGTGAATATCCCTTACATACCAGTCTTCCTTTTTTTCTAACCACTTCACCTTGTTCATTCAGTTTGATTCTAAAGAACCATTTAGTTCCAATTACATTCTTATCCTTAGTTCTGGGAACAAGAATTCATGTATCATTTGTCTCAATTTTCTATAGTTTCTCTTTCATTTCTTCAACCCAATGTTCATCTTTGCATGCTTCATTCACATTGTTAGGCTCAGTCTTTGAAATCAAACACTATTCTTCTACAATCTTTCTCCTAGTATGGACACATTTGTTCTTATCACCAATAATTTGATCTTCTGAATGATTCAGCTTTACATACCTTAGAGTCTTCTTAGAATGTTCTTCAATTTCAAGCTCTTCTAATCTCTCTTCTATTTTTCTACTAGTTTCTCTTTCCTCTTCATCTTCTTGATTCACAGGAATGATTTGGACTTGACTTGAGTTCTAAACTTTGTTTGTACTATCATTTTGATCATCAGAATCATATCCATAGGTTCTGGATAGTGTAGTTATGTCTTCATCAACCTTAACATTTGCACTTTCAACCATTTTCTTATATATCTTATTGTAACACTGGTAGTCCTTACTTATAGTAGCATATCCTAGAAATATTCCTTCATCACTCCTAGCATTAAAATTTCCTATATCTTCATCTCTTTTGATATAACACTTGCTTCCAAAGATCTTGAAATATCTAACAGTAGCTTTTTGACCAGTCCATAGCTCAAAAGAAGTCTTACTAGTATCACCTTTGATTTGTACCTAGTGAAGTGTGTACACAACAATACTCATAAATTCTCTCTAGTAGATATGAGATACATTTCCTTCCAACATCATGGTTCTAGCAGTATCTAGAACTATTTTTTTCTTGCTTTCCACAACTCCATTTTGTTGATGGGTCCACAATGAAAATAACTCTCTTTATTCCATGTTCTTGACAAAAAGAATTAAACTCACCAAAAGTGAATTCACCACCTCTATCTAGTCTCATACATTTAATCTTCAGACCTGTCTCTATCTCAACCATAGCCTTAAAGATCTTGAATTTTTCCAAATCTTCATATTTCTCCCTTAAGAAAGTAGCCCACATCATCCTTGAATAGTCATCAATAAGAAGAATGAAATACTTGTATCCCTGTAAAATTCTGGTTCTAGTAGGACCACACAAATCTATATGCACAAGATCCAACAATCCATTTGAATTTTTCCATTTACTTCAGAATGAAATTCTTGTTTGCTTTCCTAACTGACATTCTTTACATATGGAATTAGTAGGTTTCATCAGCTTAGAAAGATCTCTCATAGCCTTAGTGGAACTTATCTTGACAATATTATCAAAGTTAACATGACACATTCTCCTATGACACAACCAACTTTCATCAATTTGAGTGATCAAACAACTTTTACTAGTAGAACTTAGGGGAAAAATATTACCTTTTGTTTTTGTACCTGATGCAACCACATTTCTAGAATTTCCTAATATTTTGCACTTACCATCCATGAACTGAAGATTGTATCCCTTATCAACCATCTTTCCAACACTTAAAGATTATGCTTCAAACCTTCAACATACAAGACATCATCAATATTATGCTTACCATCAAGAGAAATGCATCCTCTTCCATGGATCACACCAGCTGTATTATCACCAAATATCACAACACCACCATCTTACTTCTCCAAATTCACAAACTTACTTTTATCTCCTATCATATGATGAGAACAACCACTATCAATTACCCATTCATCTTTCTCTTCAACTTGAGTAGCTAGGGATTTCTCCACATTTTCACAACTAGCAGATTTAGTAGACATAGGATTATTTTTCTTTATAGCAATAAACACAAGTTCATCATATGTCACACCTTCATCAGCAACATAGTAAGACTTTTTTTGGAATTTAGGCTTGTTAATCTTGGCTTGGAAACTCTCTCAAGGAACCTTGATGCAAAATTACCTATCTTATTGCAAGAGAAACATTTAATAGGTAGCTTTCCTTTATACTTATCTTTTCCTCTGGCTTCTCTTTTCACAATAAATGCTTCAAGTTCTTCAAGCTCTCTTTGTTATTCATCGATTTATCCCATTTCATCCTTATACTTGAATGTCTTTCTAGATGAACTTTCACCTAGATTATATCTTTGTCCATCTCTTCTAGAAGTAGTGGCCTTGAATGCAGATTTAACCCTAGGAAGTGCATCACCAAATTCACTCAACTCGAAAGTAGTAAGCTTACCAATCAACTACCTTTGGTAACATTTGTTATAGTCCAGAGCTCTTCAATAGCACTAGCCTTGACTTTTTAAGAATCAGGCAAGGATCTAAGCACTTTAGCAACAACTTTTGATTTGTCTATCTTTCCACCAACACATTTGATACCACACAAGTTCATTCACTCTTTGCATGAAAGTAGTAACATTTTCATCATCACCCATTTTCAACTTTTCATATTTCCCTTTCAGAATTTGTAGCTTAGCAATCTTCACATTAGCATCACCTTCATACAAGGTTTCCAACTTTTTCCAAATCTCATAAGCAGTCTTTAGATCCATCACATTTGTCATCTCAATATTAGTCAAATCACTCAACAATGCCTCCTTAGCCTTGATATAATAGTCAACATCCCTGATCTCAACAGAAGTAGTAGGACCATTCTGTGGAATAACATATATATTTTTGGTAATGCTCCAGTAGGGTTCACCAATGCATCTCATATGGCACTCCATTCGAGTATTCCATAAAGAATAATTTGTTCCATCAAATCTATGACTATCCTTATAATTTTCCATCCCGGATCATGTCAAGTTGTTAAACTTCTCCTAAGGAACCACACAACACTAATACCAATTGTTGGCAACACAAGGGAAGAAAACTGAGAGGGGGGCTGAATCAATTGTCAACAAATCTCAAACTTATTCAACTTATTTACATTATTCTTAGATCTGAACATTAATCATGAAAGCATAAATGAACAACACATCAAAATCACATAACACCAAGATTTTTTACATGGAAACCCTGTTAGGGGGAAACCCACGGTGGAAGTCAGTCCACAAGATTATACCATGTTAAAAGTATAAGAGACTATAAATAGGGAATGCACATACATTTAGGCACACTACCTAGAGTTCACTGCTCAAATACAAAATAGGCTTACTACCCAAGGGAAAAAACACTATCTTACAAAGAGGTTTTGATTAAATCCATCAGACTTTGAATTAAGAAAAGTAGCATCTACTAATGCCTGGTTATAGTTCCAGTTAAGCACATGAACACTTCTTCACTCTTCTTCACTCTTCTTCAATATTCTTCTCTTTTTGCTCTACCTTTGAATGATCTGAACTTTATTCACACATAGGTTTCTTACACTTCACACACACAAACACACTCATTCCTTCAAATGATAAAAAAATCGCTCTTATATATCCGCAACAAGAAATTACATCGCTATAAGTTGGCTCCAAAGAAATAATAAAATGAATATAAATAGTTGGCCCAAATCATTAAAGATTATTCATGTGAATCAACCAAGGTCAGCCAAAACATAGCGAAGACCAAAAATAACATCCTCAAACATGAACCACTTCAATTAATTACTCCTCGAAGATCCACAACATGCTTCAACACCTTGTCGGCCAAGAAAATGAAAAACATGAACACACAATAGAAAATATTGGATCACGAGCACAATGATCAGTACGAACGTACAACACAAATATAGCATGAACTAGAAATGTACACAAGCATCATGAAAGACTAGAGAAGCATCCACAACAACTGAACTTACTAGAATCACATGATCTTCATTCAAGAACACAAACTAAACTAACAAAAAAAATATCAGAATACAAATCTTCATAACTCAATCAAAACTTCACACTGATCTCTGAAACTTGACATGGATAAACTAGATATACTCAATAAGAAACCCTTTAGTCCACAACCCCTAAATAACAATGAACTAAACACACCAACATAAAGAACTTCACTTCACCTCTGAAAACTTGTAGCATTTATTATTACAATTTTCTCAATATCCTTGACATATATGACTTCTAATGCAACAATGCTAATAGTGTTGACATCAATGACAACCACATATCAACAACACACCACAAAATCCAACTTATGTTTTCCACCTGCGTGGAGTGCCTGATAGGAAATATGATCCTAACTGATAGAAACTTCTGCACTTCCTTATAAATGATTGGCTCTAGTAATGTGTTGATGGGACGTTGCCATTATCGAAATGGTCGTACATTTGTCTTAACAGGTATAGTGTGTGTAATGATTGAAGTGTCATATGTCTTCAAATCCTCATAGCTCTAGGAAAATACATTGTGATACTTTTGCAAAGCATCAATGATCCCTTTCTTCTCCTTTAACATGTAGACGTTGCCAATGAATACATTTTTAACCTCCTCGACCATCACAAGGTTTTGAATATCACACAGATTGTTAATGGAATCCTTCTTTTCCTATTGGTCATGGTCTTGGATCTGATCTAGGTCAAATATTCATTCAATTTGAACCAAACCCCTTGGAATAGTGTTTGTCTTGACATTGATAACCCCTTCTATATCTAATTCAACCTCTTCAAGCTCAACATCATCAATTATATAAGTTGCAAACACATTGGAACTAGTGATGAAATCCAAGATGTGCTTGTCATCATTGAACACCTGGAAATGGGTAACATTGTCTAGCATAGATGGGGTAGATGTAAGCTCAGCGAAAAACCTTTTAAGGCTAGAAAATGATAATGGTTGAAGAGTACTATCTACTTGAGCTAGGGCACTAGTAGTATGTTTTTGAGATTGAGGGATTAGTTGAATATTGAATGCATCTAAGCTTTCTAATAGGTCCCAAATCCTATGCCTATAATTTTCTAACTTGTTTTACTACCAATTCTAAATCACCAAAGACTTGCAACATTCTAAATTTCTTCCTTAGGGCCTTTAGGATACCATGAACTAGTGCTTTGTACTCTGCTACATTATTTGTGCAATAAAATTGAAACCTATGATAAGCGATGTAGGTCTTACCCATAAGGCTGATGAGCTCAAATATGGCCCCTACTCCTTTCTTGGACTTGGATCCATTAAATCATAGATTCCAAAAATTAGAGGGTTCCTTAAACTTGGGTTCAATCATACATTCATTCCTTCTTAGTTGCACGCTTGCATTGTCAATTTTCAGAGTGAGTATTGGCTAAGCATTATTGGAAGTAGGCTGCCCTATTGGCAGTTCCCTTTGAGGTGTGACCCATCCTTTGATATGTTCTACTACTATCTGGCACAAGAAAAACTCAAATTCTAAGTCAGTAGCATTATGCACTCTTCACCAACTAGGAAAAAAGAGCTATTGGAAATCCATTCTTGCCCCTAGGCTAGGTTTATTTTGTATACAATTCTCCATGAAATCCTAGAATCCATCTAGTAGTCCCAAATTCTCATCATCTGATGCAATGTAAGACAGTATAAAAATCCCTCTACACCATTCAAAATGGTTTCCACCATTCTTTTCTCACAAATCAACTATTTCCTTGCTTTTCTGATTTTTCACCTTGTGAACCTTCTAGGATAGTAGGCTCACTTTTTCCAACTTTTCTAACAAATTTCCCAAATGACTTTGCAATCCAAGATCCAATCTTGACACCCTTTACTAAATTACATCACATACTAAAAAATCAATTCTCACTCCTTTGGAACAACTAGGCCAAATTTAGATTTCAATGCTATAATAGGCCTCAATTAGGCCTCTTTTTCAAAGGGACCCTTCTCAAAACTCCCCATTAAGACTTGAAACTGCCAAGTAGTCTTTATTCAACCTTCAAAACCATAGAATAATAAACTTATAAGTCCTCACTTTTCTCCCTACTAACTAGGGCTTATTGAAAAACCTATACCCTGACCACTCACAAACCTAAAACCTCTTCAATCCTTCTTCATTTTACCTGCACATGCTTAAAACAACATTACAATATTCTTCCCTCTTAATTCACATATACTTCCTTTGTAAAATCGCTAATTTTCTCTTGTTTTTACCCTTTCCAACTAGGGTTTAACACTTTCTCACAAAACTGACCTTCTCTAACCACTCAGACCTTCACGTCTCCTTGAAATACACTTGCTAAAACAATTCCCAACAAGTTACAACCTATTCTCACTCAATTCTTAAATAACTCACTTTCTAGCCATGCTTTAATGGCACAAAATTTGTGTTTGCAACAGGGTAGCATGCAAATCTCTCTCAAAACTCTTTTTCCTGACTTATCATTATTCCTAAACCTATTCCTAAACTACATAGGCTCATTCCTTCTAGATACAACCGCTATAGAAGGAGGAATGGCCTTGTTATTCCATTATGGTCTACAAAACTTAATACCTTGTCTTAGACCAGTTTTCAAGTATCAACCTCTAAATCGCTCAAAACACAATAAAACTCCTCAAGAATAGATTATAAATAATTCCAACACCACGCTACAACAAATTAAAAACATTTAGGAGACAACCCCTACTATACAGACACGTACACAAGTTGGTAATAAAGAAAAACTCAGAAAATAACTAAAAACAATGCCTTTTGATTGATTTTCTTGTTCAAAGTGCTTCAACAACCCCCTACAACGAGTTTACAATCACCTTTCAAAAATTCTCCAATCTCTACAACTTCCTAAAGCACCTAAAACTAAATCTATAACTTCCTTGACTCTTCATGTGCCTCCACATGGCATCTTTTTTGAATTTTACAACTTTACTTAACAACTTTTGTCATGATTTTGAAATTTTTACATTTTAGGATAAAATTGACTTCCTAAGACCTCTACAACATTAAAATGGCTAATCTAGCCTTAGTACAGCATAAAACTACATTTACATATTGAAATATGAAATTTACTTCTTGGAGGCATGCTCCTTCAAAAGGTGCTCCTGCACCATTCAACTGGACACAAATTCCTTCCAAGTCTCTTGGAAGTCTTCATATCTTGAATTTGCAACATCTTCATGATCCTCATCCATTGATACACTATCTTGTGATTGCAATGTATTCATCTTGACTTTAGGCTTGCACTTGTCTCTGCTCACCAACTCTTCTCTTCTTGCTCTGTCATCTTGGACCAACATCACTATACTTTGATTTGTTTTCTTCAGCTCCATGCACCCACTCTTACTATGTACTTCCTCTTTGCTTATTGAAAAAAAACCTTCACTCTAACCTTCCCCTTTCATCTTAATACTTGGCTTAGTCCATATCATTAGAATCATCAAAATAAGGAAGCAATACAAGACTCCCTTCACCCTTGGCCTCTTAACTCTTCTCCACACAACCTTTCTTAGGTTCTTCATGCTTAATATCACTATCACCATAGCACACACCTACAATATCACCCATCTTATCACCCAAGGACTATCCACTATCCTACTCTCATCACTTACTCTCTTCTCCATCTCATTTGGAGACTTTTTCAACTCTTTTCCTCTAGCCTTCACCTAGCTAACATCTATTAAGTTATCATTACCAGCCCCTTTCATCTTTCAGACTCTTGGAAAACTCCTTTTCTTTCCATCTTCACCTTCCATGGTGATCACACTTTCTGCAAACTTACTCTCAAATTCTTTCACTTCTTCTTGTCATTCCTCTTGGCATATTGTCCACACTCTTGTCTTATCTTGCATCTAATTTTCTTCTTCTAGGAACTCTATCCTAACTCTTTCCAACTGTCCACCATTACCTTCTCTTAATACCACATTCTCATGTTGCTTCTCTACAACATCTTTCACACACTTTTTCCAATTACTTAGGCTCACACTAATTATCTTTGTATTCTCAGATCCTCTGTCCTCTTGTCCTCTTATCATGCTCTCCACACTCTTATTCTCATTCTCAATTATCTCTCTCTCTTTTTTTTATCCATTCAACTTGGCTTCCCTCATCTATCATCTTCCTTTCTAGCATCCAACTTTATGCCTCCTTAATCTCTACATTTCTTGATCCAATATTCTTTGTTCTACCAGTGCATGGCTACTCCTTGACCCCTTTCCCTTTCAAGGGACACATCAATATTACTACTATGAGTTCTTCACCCTTTTCAATCCTTTCATGGCTTTCTTCATTACTCTCCTTTATTTGATCCATTCTCTCTTCTTCCAAGACCTTGCTACTAGGTCTTTCAATACTCTTACTATCAATTTGCTACCTTCCATTCTTTTTGTCATCCTCTTGCTGCTTGCCATTATTTTCACCTTGTTGCTGCTGCACTTGGTGTGCTTGTCCAATCTATGGACATATTAATTTCTTCATGGTTTCTTCACCAATCTCTACTTGCCTTACACTAGGAAAACCACTTGCATCTCTTTCTTCTCTATCTCTTGTCAAGGTCTTTGTTTCAAAATTCTTCATCACCCATTGCTTTGTAAATAGCTCTCTCAAATTAGACTTTTCCATACTTGATTGTCCCATCATTTCTTTGTTCCCTTCCTACTAAATTGGATTTCCTTCATGCTTGACCTATCCCTTTTCATATTCCACCTTCATCTCTTTAATCTCTTCACTCTGCAACCTTGCATCTTTATCACATCTTGCTGCTTCAACTCTTGTCTTCTTGTTGTTAGCTACCTTTTTACCATGTTTGTTCTTCTCATGTCTCATGGACACTCTACTACCCTGCATCAAAATTCCTTTTTTCCTACATTGTTTCTCATCTTTTTCCATCAAAGGAGCCAAAGTGAAATTCATACCATCCATTTTGATCTCATAACTATTCTTTCTCACATCATATAAACCAAATCTATCATACACCCAAGGAATCCCAAGCAATAGATGGCACACAATCATAGGCACAATATCACACAAGATTTTATCTCTATATGAACCTATGTGGAAGTCAACCAAAGATTGTTATTTAACCATTGAAACATGCTCACCATTCACCCAAGAAACTAAATAAGGAGACTCATGGGGTATCTTCTCTAATTGCAACTTATCTACCATTTCTTGAGAGATAAAATTGTCTAAAACACCTGAATCAACCATCATAGTACATACCTTTCCTTGGCACTTACATGTGGTCTAGAAAATTTCATTCCTTTGTGTTGCTTCTCGGATCTCCATCACCATTCTGACTTGACTCTTCAACTTCCAACTCCAACCAATCTCCTTCAGGAATATTTCTACTCTTATACCAATTTGATGCAATGAAAGGTAGTAGAACAATCTCTCTCCACCATTCAATAGGGTTTCCACCATTATTTTGTCACAAATCAACTATTTGCTTACTTTTCCCATTTTTCACCTTGTGAACCTTGTAGGACAACAGGCTCACTTTTTCCAACTTTTCTAACAAATTTCCCAAATGACTTTGCAATCCAAGAGCTGGTATTGACACCCTTTACTGAGTTACATCACATACTCAAAAATAAATTCTCACTCCTTTGGAACAACTAGGCCAAATATAGCTTTCAACACTATAATAGGCCTCAATTAGGCCTCTTTTTCAAAAGGACCCCTCTCAAAACTCACCATTAAGACTTGAAACCAACAAATAGTATTTATTCAACCTTCAAAACCATAGAATAATCAACTTACAAGTACTCACTTGCTCATTAAAACCCTTAACTCTAAAACACTCACTTTTCTCCCTACTAACTAGGGCTTATTGAAAAACCTATACCCTAACCACCCACAAACCTGAAACCTCTTCAATCCTTCTTAATTTTACCTACACATGCTCAAAATAACATTACATTATTCTACCCTCTTGATTCACATATACTTCCTTTGTAAAATCACCAATTTTCTCTTGTTTTTACCCTTTCCAGCTTCGGTTTCACACTTTCTAAAACAAAAGACTTTCTTTAACCACTCAGACCTTCAACTCTCCCTCAAATACACTTTCTCAAATAGTTCCCAGCAATTTACAACCTATTCTCACTTGATTCCTAAAAAACTCACTTTCTAGCCATTCTTTAATGGCATAGAATCTGTGTTTGCAATAGGGCAACATGGAAATCTCTCTCAAAAATATATTTTCAAACTTATCATTATTCCTAAACGTATTCCTAAACTACATAGGCTCATTCCTCCTAGATAGAACCCTTACAAAATGAGGAATGGCCATGTTATTCAATTATGGTCTACAAAACTTAATACCTTGTCTTAAACTAGTTTTCAAGTATCAACCTCTAAATCACTCAAAGCACAATAAAACTCATCAATAATGGATTATAAATAAGGGTAAAACCATACTGAAAAATATTCAAAACATTCATGAGGCAATCCCTATTGTACGGACCCGTATACAGGCTAGTAATAAAGAAAAACTCAAAAAATAACTGAAAAATAGTGCCTTTTGATTGATTTTCTCATTCAAAGTGCTTCAACAACCACTTACAATGAGTTTATAATCACCTTTTAAACATTATCCAATATCTACAACTTCCTAAAGCACCTAAAACTGACTCTATAACTTCCTTGACTCTTCATGTGCCTCCACATGGCATCTTTTTTAAATTTTACAACTTTGCTTAACAACTTTTGTCATGATTTTGAAATTTTTACATTTTAGGATTAAAATTGACTTCCTAGGACCTCTACAACATTAAAATGGCTAATTAAGCCTTATTGCAACATAAATTTTCATTTACATATTGAAGTCATAAAATTTTCTTTTGGAGCCATGTTCCTTCAAAAGGTGCTCATGCACCATCATCGTCTAATTCTACCAGCTTTTCTGTGCTTTGGGACATATATGCCAGGTTGGTGAGTGGGTTGCATAATACCAAGAGGACCTCTCTATTCATCTCTTCTTCTTGAGGCTCTGATTCATCCTAGTATGCCATGGGAGAATAATTTCCTAGCTTAATTTCAACAAACAACACCTCGTTGGTGTTGTTGTACTCCATAATCATGAATTTCATGTGTGGCTCCTGGTCTATGAAAATATGATTTGGAAGTCCCTTCCATGGTAGCCACACATGCAAGGAGTCGGTTGCAACATACCCATTTAATGCTCAGGTGAAGTCTCATCCCAAGATTATTCTATATGTGTCAAGAATATCAGTAACTTGAATATCAATAACTTGTTGCACTCTTGGATCAGCAACAATCTGCATGGGAATTCAGTTGATTTCTCTAACTATATTTAATTTCATCTTGTCTAGCTGAGTCACCTACCTTTTGAAAGGGGTGTGGACTATTCCCAATGCTTTGCATATAGTGAGAGGCATAACATTGGCCGATGATCCTGAATCAAGCAAGCAATTATGTAGGTTTTTCCCAAATATTCTAATGGTAATGAGAAAATGTGGCTCTTCTAACTTTCCCAAAAATAATCCCATAGGCATGTCCACCTGGGCTACCTTATTTTTAACCTTTTCATTGGTCTTTTCTTTAGATTGCACTTGAATTTTTTCTTTAGTGGGTTGTTTTCCAATTTGTTGATTTGAAGGGACATCTTTCTTCTTACCTATAATCTCCTAAATTATGGGCTCATGTGGTGGCTCTTCGAAAGAGACTCTCTTGGATGGTATCTCTTGGGTTGAATTGGAAGAAGTAGTCCCATTGATCACCCTAAAGAAGACATTCCTAACTGCGGGAACTTTAAGTAACTCAAAGGTAGACAAGCTTATCTTGACCTATTGAACTCATTAGCAACTTATTCACCCATTCGCTCAATTTTAGGCTCAAAGGAATTGCCTTGGGAAGAGCCAGCTAACTAATTTTGCATTTGATTCAATTGTTTGTTCTTGTTGAAGCATTGAGTGGGCACATAGGGGTAGCCTAGATTATTACTAGCATTTGGATCAAGCAAGGTGTTAAAGTTATTGGGCAGAGTGGAAGTTGTGAAAGGTCCTCCTGCTTGCCTATTCCTTAAATTATATGGAGTTTCCCTTTGATGAAACATTTGGACCTCATCTTCATGAAACTCTTCCTCATCTACTGGACCATTATCTACTAAAGCAAAGAACTGACATAAAGTTTCTCCGTTACTTACCTCTTTCACTTCTTCATTATTTGGGAAAGTAGTCTTAGTTTCTGGTGCATTGCTCTCACTTCGCGGGAATAGGGATTGATTGACTATGAGAACTGAGGAATTGTATGGTTTGTACAAGACTAAATCTTGGAAACCAACATTTTCCACAGTGTTTTGAACCTCTACTTGAAAGATCTTCGCAACGGTGAAGAAATCTGGGCAATCCAACTCAGAGTGCAAATTCGTGTTATGGATCTGGCACCATCTAGACTAGTGCAGGGGCACCCAAGCACTTCAAGGAACACTTCAAGGGCCAGGAGGTTGTAGGGGTCATCAAGACCTATCAATTATCTCAGGGCATCAAATATGATATCTTGAAGCCTATAATGGCATTTGGCATGGATGAGTGTAATAGGAAGATCAAAAGTCCTAAGGGTCCTGATAAGGACCATAGGACCAAATTGACATGTAAATGGAACAATAATGTTCTAGGAGTTTAAATAGGTATATAATGTTTTAATTAGGTTAAATAAGGTTGAATAATGCCATGTAATAGTTTGGAAGATTTATAGTTGATAGGGGTTCAATAAATTACAAAGTGGAAATTCAAATTTTTGAAATCCACCTTTGGGCGGGAAAGTAAGTATTTTGAGTTTTAACAATATTTAGGCATTGAAACCATTCCCAATCAGTTGGGACAATTGGAAAATAGGTATACAAGGTTAGGGAAGTCATCTGTATGGAAGATTGGATAACATTTGGATTTTTGTATGGACTGCTACAAGAAATAGTGAAAAAACTGTAGTTTTCTTGGATCTTTTGGTGTCTTTTTGATGAACTACTGATTTCTATTGAAGATATGTTCAGTTGAATTCCTTGGGAACTTTCATTTACATGTTTTTAAACCCTTATATGTTCTGAAATAAGTAATAAATAGTTTCTTTATACAATACATGTGACTATCCTCAAGAAAGTTCAGATTTTGCACTCATTTTGAGAGTTTTCATGGATAAATGATCCATTTAATGGAAAGTGGTGACTTTAATCTATGAAATGGATCATATCTAACTTTTATAATACAATTCTAACAAGATAACATGCAGGTAGGAAGGAATCTAGGGTGTACACCGAGTTTTCACAAGGTGAAGTGCTTGAAGATGAAGGCTAAGGTGTAGCAGTGGGAGTTATGCCTTAATAAGGAGTGTTTTTTTGAGTTTGGATTGATTAATTATGTTGATCTAATGGTGTAAAGTTAAAGAGCAGGTTCTGGAAGTGTCTAGAATGCTAATTTTCAAGAAGCCCTAGTTTTGGAGCAATTTATTGAGGGTTTTGTGTGTAGGAGAATTAAAGGTATCATATGAGTCTAATAACTTGAAAATCCTTGGTTTGGAAACATTTTAAGACATTGT
The DNA here is from genome assembly GCA_007258455.2 of Sequoia sempervirens. Classification (NCBI taxonomy): domain Eukaryota; kingdom Viridiplantae; phylum Streptophyta; class Pinopsida; order Cupressales; family Cupressaceae; genus Sequoia; species Sequoia sempervirens. Next base: position 69,701 of record VDFB02039467.1, read on the forward strand.
TGAAAGTATCATAGTCAGGGGATAAGGTTGGTGTAGGGTTGCTTTGAAAAAGAGGGCTAATTAGGCCTTAAAATTGTGGAAACAACAGGTTTTGGAAGGGTTTGTCTAAAACAAGTGCCATCAGGGTTTGGATATGTTGTGTAGGGTCATAAACCACATATAAAAACATCATTATTTTGGTAATTCCTTTGGGGAAGTTGTGAGTAAACTTAAAAAAACCCTCGCTGGAGGCCTAGTTGGGCTAGAAGCCTAGTCAAGGTGCAAAAAGTGAGTTTTGTCTAAGACAGAGGTTTGGGACTTTGAATACATTCAAGACAAGTTTGGTTAAGTTCCTTGAGATCAATCCAAGGGTTTGGGTCCATTAGGAAAGCATCTAAGTTATAAGTGCACTATTGAGGCTTGTCTCCATCAGGGTGCCTGAAAGAGGGTTTTAGATTGCATAATTGTGATCCTTGAAATATTTGTGTTCTGCCTAAAGTCCCATACCCTCTAGATCATAGAAAATGCTGCCTCGGTGAGATACATTCCACTAGTTTTCTTCTCTGTGTCGGTATGCTAATCAAGAGGAGTAAGAATGCCTTCGTTATTAGGCCTTATATTCCATGTCATGTTCTATCTTTGGGAAGGCCTTCTCTCAAAATTTTGGTTGGAGTTCTTCCCTCTTTTGTAATTCTACCTAGATGAGGTACCCACATCACGATTATCTCTATTATCTCAATTGAGGTTTTCCTTAATGTTACTTTGAGAAGCTTGCAACTGGTTATTTTGATTCTACAAGTGTTTCATCTTCGTGGACATTTTATTGATCATTTCTATCAGTTGGTCTAACTGATCCTTATTTGTATTTCTTAGCTATGATGCTTGGTTCTAGAGGAAGAATGGCTACACAGTCAGTTGATTTTGTTGCACTTGAGGGAATTCAGGCCCTTGTAGGTATGTAGGAACTTGATACTATTGTGGAGAGACCTACTGCTATTGTGGCTGCAAGTAATGAGGTATTGGGGGTTCTTGATTCATTGTGGGTCCCAAGTGAGGAACTATGGGCAGCTGCAGAACTTGGTTCATAAGAGGAGTCTAATGTGCTAAAGCTTGGGTCAGCCCCTAAATCTACATGGGATGAGCAACCTATCCTAAGAAAGGTAGAAGACCCATTTTTTTTTCCTAGATCAGTGCTGGCGATAACTACCCTAGTACAAGCATTTATCAACCTGGCAAGTGGTGGGTTCATTCTTTTCACCAATGCTATGGTGAGATTGTCGAGTGCAGAAAAATAAAATAGAAGAACTACGACATCATCCAACATGTATGAAGTTTGCAACCTCATGTATGCCTGATGCAACCGATCATTGAATGAGTTGATTGGTTCATTGACCTCTCTATGGATAGACATGAATTTTTGATATAATTCTAAAGGGTTTATTGGAATCTTGTACTTCCTCAAGAAGGCACTCTTCAAGAGATCCCAAGTGGTAATGGACCCTATTGGCAAGTTGATGTACCAGTAAAAAGCTTCCTCTCCCGAAGAGTAAGGGAAGATCCTACATGCCACGTCTTCATGATCAATTTACATATCTTTCAATGATGTTTTGAATATCTTAATGTGTTCTTCAATTGTCCTTTGTGGATCCCAAGGATTGAATTTTGTGCAAAATCCCTTCACGTTCTTTGTCATGTCATGGTAATCGTTGAAGGACAACAGAGAAGGGTTGTTACCCAACCAAGCCATGAGAGGAGGCGGGGGTTATATTTGTTGTTAGACAACAACTTGGGGCTGCACAAGAATAGCAACAACTGGAATTGCACTCTAGATTTGGGGGGAAGGGACAGGGGTACCACCCTGGCCTTGGGAAGTAAGAGGTTGGAAGATAGCTTGGGATGGCTAAGTGGAGGAAGTAGATACTAAAAAAGAAGGGTGAATGTGGTTTAAAGGGATGGAATGAAGAGGTGAGGATGGAGGTGAAGTGGATGGAGCGGATGAGGAGGAAGAAGTTGCGTCCCCCCTTCGAGTTTTCCTAGCCCTAGTAGGGGGATGCAGTTCCTAGAATTCCCCTTTGTTTAGAGTTGATCTTAAGACTATAAAACCTTTCAGGGGAGAATGAACCGATTTGATCTAGGTTAACACAAACTTTTCCCTCCTTCTAGTAACATTTTTTTATCAGTTTTTTAGCACTTCGTAACATAGGTGATGCATAAGTGCATAACCTCTGTTGAAAGGAAATATCCAACAAACTAGTTGCATAAAATTACCACAAGGTCTCTCGGATGTCAGGTCATGACTTGCTTGGAATTCTTAAGTTTTTTCATGTAATTTACTTGTAATCATAGGGCATCCTTACCTATGTTATGTTTCAGGGGAATTGGTTCTTTGAATGGAATTTATGAAATTCTGAAATTATGTTCTATTGTTGCAAGTTCAAAACAACAGTCTAAAACTTCACTTTTGTCATCAAAATTTTCCTTACAATGTGTAATGATGCTTGAAATTGTTTTAAGTTACTATTTAAAATAAAAATCAAAATGGAAAGGAAGATAGTAAGTTCCTAGACCTAAAACTACCAATGAACAATGATAATGGAGGATGCTACAGTGGACAACCTTCCTAAAACTAGGTTCCACTTAACCAAATCAACTCACAGTCTCATGAAAATAGTGCAATCTTCCATGGTCTATAGATTTTCAACCATTTATTCACCATAAATCATGAATAAAAGATAGAACTTGAGTTCAACATTCAACTAATGTTCAGACTAGCTTTACATTGCTATTTATCATCAATAAACAACAAAAAACATGAAGAAAGGAAGGGCATCAACACAACAGAATTCTTCAATATCAATGATCAACATCTACCAATCTACTAAAACATGCTAAACACATAGAACAATAAAGTAAATCTACTCAAATCTATAAAATATGAAGAGAAGAATCATGAAACATGAAGTGAAACTAAAAAATCCATCCAAAAGCAATGAATTTCTATTAGAATTTCAGTAGACAGTAACTCAACTCTCTCTTGAAAATGAGAGGACACTCCCTATTTATAGTTTCCAAAAAGAAAAATGAATGGCCAAGATTTAAACTCAATGTGTGGCCAAGATTCACTAAAAATTAGGGTTTCACCTACCCCCAATATTTTACAATTTAAAATACATCTTTTGTCTTTTAGCTTAATTTGTCTTCTAGTGGCTAGCACTATAGCACTTTTTCTTTTAGCTAATTTCCCTACTGCAACTACTTTGTGAGAAACTCATCATCAATGAATGGATTTCCTTCATTCTTCTTCACAGTAGCATACTCTATGAACTTGTCGATCAACACCTGAAGCTTGCTCCACTCCATTATATCGAATTGGAGCACCTAGAAGCTCAATTTTTTGGACCTACTAGTAATTAAATTCCAATCCTTGTCACATTTCAACGTATTCTTGATTACTTGCTCTGATTGGGTGAAGGTTTCAGCAAAAAAGTCCATAAAATCTAGCATGAGTGTGTTCATGGCTTCGTTCTCCATCCTTTTATGGAAATGTGGCCTTATCTTTAGAGGATCAAGCTCGATGGAATTCATGTCATAGTCCATCATGAGCTTCAAATATTCTTTGCAGGCCGCTAGATGTTCTTTAACCCAATCTATATCAAGCTCCACTTCATGGAGCACCCACTCCAAGATTTCCCTCCTATGATCAAGGCCTAATTTTTAGGTCTCAATGAGCCAATGATCATCCTTTAGCAGTGCTAGCTCTTTTTCCCATGTTCTCTCAGGCATCTTGAGGATAGCCTCAAGCTTGGGGTATGTGATCCTATATAGCTCTAGAAAGTCTGTGTATAATTTCCTTGTGTCCTCGAGCTTCTTTAGCAGCTCTCTAAACTTATTCACTATCTAGACAACATGGTTCATACCCATATCTCCATTGTAGACCACCCATCAGAACCATTCCTCCATGGCCTTAGTCTAATTCTTCCTTCTTTCAAGCTTGCCAATATAATCCTTGGATAGTAGCTGAGGTGGGGCTGATGAGGTTTTTGGTAGTTCTTTCGCAGAAGACCATTATTGTATGTCTGCTATTAAATCCACCACTTGTGATTTTAATTCCTCCTTAGAGGATTTGTCCTTATTCATTTGATACACAATGGTAGTGACAGATCCCTGGAGGTCATCAATTTTCTACTCCCTCGTGGCCTTTCCTAGATCAATGGTAGAGATATTATATCTTACTCCTCCTTCCACCACTAGAGTAGCTATTTAAACTATCCTTGATCCTAAGGAATCCATTGTTACATGGGATATGACCCTTAGTTTCTTCTCCTTCTTCATCCCTATTTGTGCTTGAGCCAAGATGGCCTCTATCCTCTCTTTCAAATCCATAAGGATGGGGCCCTTCTTCTGTAGTTGTTTATCTAGCCTTTCGGGCATTTGAGATCCCTCTTTTGGTGATTCATGATCACCTTCCTCCTCCTGATTATGTTGAATCTCCATTTCTTCATGGCCTAGAGCCTCTTGTTTTATCTTTTCTTCTTCTTCCTCATTTGAATCTTGACTAAATATAGTCCTTCCCTCTGGTGATTTGGTGGTGGCTATGTTTTCCTTGGGGCTATCTTCTCCTTTGGATCCCTTATCTTCTTATTCTTGCCCATGTTCTTCTTGGCATTCTACTTCTGGGATTTTTTCTTGTTTCAACCTCTTCTCCAAGGTTATCTTCTTCTTTCTTTTCCTCTTTCTCTTTTTCTTTTTCTTCTTCTTCCCATGAGGGAGGCATCTGTTCTTGTTTTTTTTGCTTGAATTCATCAATATCAATGTGCCCTAGGTTTGTGTCTGAGACAGTGTCGCATTCTTTGGTGACCTTAGTGTTGATTTCCACCCCTTGGAATTTATACTTCATTTGATACTTGTCATCCTTTCCCCTTGGTGCTTTGGCAATTTTATTTCCCTTTTCCTTTTCTATGGATGCCCTCGTAGGTCCTGTAGTTGATTCCATATATCCTGCAAGCAAAGGAGCAGTAAACATATTCACACATAAAACATGAGAAACGCTAGCAAAACCCTACAAAATCCATGTTAGATCAAGTAATTCATCATTCAAAGATCATAAAATTCTTCTTTGATCATCATTTTCCTTTTGTTTGGGGGAGATACGACAATGTTGCCCTAGGGGTGTAGACTTCCCTGGGTTGGCAACCATTCTGGAGGGAGCTACAAACAAATGGCTAATAGGGCACAAAAACCCACATGAATCCACCCACATCAAGTTTTTTGAGTTGAGATGGGGCCCACTAAGGTAGTACGTCATTTAGACATGTGTACTTGATCATTTGTGAGGTCCTTGAAAATCTAACTCAGTATTAGGGAAAATGGAAGCAAGGATTGTGGGTGCAAGAGGCCTCTCAACTGTTTTGGGTTTTTCCATTGAAATGACACTGGCAAAGTGGCACCCCACATTGTGGGGTCTGCACCAAGGGAGGACGACATCTTCTCACTTTTGAAATGCAGCTTGTTTAATAGAGTGCGAGTGAGGAGCTATGAAAGGACAGTGGGTGTCAGTCATTTTCTATGGTAGAGACGGGATGGCAGTCCGCAGGAGGCAACCCACATCGTTGGGTCTATAGGGATCCTTGGCATAAGTTATATTTTTTCTATCAACTAGAAGGAGGCAAGAAGGTTGGGCCCCACATAGTGGGGTGAAGCCTTAGGTTGGCAGTCTAAGTGCAGCGAGATCAGGGCAGCGACCTGTAGATGACCACCCACATCAGAATATCTACATGAAACTTTTTCTACTTGGTGGTTTTCAACAAAAATTAGGGGAAAAGGGGGCGTTGAGGCCTGTGTTGCAGAAATTCAGAGGTCATTTGTTGTATTGAAGCAGGGGTCAAGAGGCAACAACAACCCTCATTAGAGGGTTCGCAAGCACATACTTAATCACTTTGTTCCTTTTGATCTTAGATGAAGGCAATCATTGCAGAGTCTGCAAGGTGGAAAGACAGGTGGCTAAGGCCGTTTGGGATGGAAATCTTCTAACGAAAGTCTGTGGATGAAAGCTCATGAAGGGTGGTCCACAAGGGCTTGAAATTAGGATTTTTAGCTTAGATGGTTGAACGAAAGTTGTTAGGGTGGGGCTCACCTAGAAGAAGGAGCCTAAGACCTCACCATTTTATAATAGTTATGTGAATGGTGATGAGGGGTCAGCAGAAACCCTCATTCATTAGTCTAGAAGAAGAGCTAGGTGACGATCTCAGTCGGTGGAGACAGATGTATCGGGACCCACAAGGTGGGAGGTCGGGGTAGATTAGCCATTTATAAATGATGAGGCGCAAAGGGAGATATGCAAGTGAAAGTCTGCCTTCGCAGACCCGTGGGGGTGAGAAGCTCTCGTTTAGCTCATGATTTTTGTTTAAGTTCGAATGGTGATGGAGATGAAGGAGATTTTTCCTACATACCTAGGCTCGAGGGAGGAGAAGGTCAATCATTTAAAGCTTGTTACATGAGGATTGAGGTAATAGTGGAGGCATCTTTGTGGACTGCAAGGACATGATGACTCTAGTTCAAGAATGATAGTAGGAGGTGGAAGTTTCACATGGCTTTCTGAGGTGGATTCCAAAAGATTTTTCAAGTTTTAAAATGTGGGTTTTGTTCACCATGATGTTATCTAACTTGTTTTTCAGTCATTATTTTTTAGAATTTAACAAATTTTGGGAAAATAAAAAAACTAATAACATGAACAGTGGAAAAAAACTAACCTAGAAAGCTTGATGAAGTCTGTGAAGACACTACAAATAATGATACTTGAACGACGACGAGATCTTGCAGGGGAAAAGCTAGCAAAAGCCACAAGCTTTGACAAGTTTTCTGAAAGTCTGACAGTGAAAATGACCCATAAAAATTTCTATTTATATACATTTCAACATTAAATTCTCACCATTAACACAGGTACAAAGGTAGCCAATGTTGTTCAACACGTAGTTCAAAAGAGACAACGGCGGGAATGGCAGGGTCCGCAGGGCGAACGATAGATGAGGGTTAGTTGTTTGGTGCTTCAACACAAAGAATGGTAGTGGAAGACATGGGTCCACCGAGGTAGGTGGACATGTCTACCTGACTGCCATAGGGACAATGAAATTAGAATAGAGTTTTGCATAGGGCGGCCCACATGGGTAGACCCTTAGAGCGTGAAGGGTGGCAGATTGAAAGTTTGAAGGAAAACTACCAAGGAAACTTTGCAGAGGCTAAGGAATTGGAAATTTAAGGGTGGTAAAACTTGGTCAACTTAAGATTCTAACTCTAGGACTCCTTGACCACTTAGGACCCAAAATAGGGGGCACACAAAATGAAGCAAAGGCAATAGCGACTCGACAAAGTTAAAATAGAGGGTCCCCATTCAGGATGAGGCATGTGTTCTATAGGAACAACACTAGCACATGTTGAAAAGCATGTGTCATAGATCCAAAAACCCAAGGATGGTGAAAAAAGGCTATGTAGGTCCTCAGAGCTATAGAGTTGAACAAAGATATCCCATTGGAAGTAAGCACTTCACAAGTCCTTGAACTTGCAAAGGAGGTTACCCCAAGTGCTCGGTCCTAAAGGAAGCCAGATGTGAGAGGCTCCATAGAGTCTAATAAGCCTTTACAGGTGCTCAGTCTTACAAGGAAAGCTTGATGCAAAGAAGCCCTATAGGTCCTCAATCTTGAAGAGAAAATCTGATCAAATAAGCCTATTACTATTGCAAGTTGCATTATAGGATAGTCATAGGAAAGATAGGTCTAGTTAGGTTTCTCCCAAGCTAGACACTAATGAATTCATTTGAAGGAAAAGTTTTCAAAGGGGCCCCTCAGGAACCCTTCAAAAGAAAAAGAGGTCCACTCAAGGGATGCTTCATTTGAAAGATATAGAGAAGAGAGGGGGTCCTTTAAGGGGGGTACACATCTCAAGAACTAATTATCACCACCCCAACATATAGGGGAGTTGAACCATGCAAAATAATTACAACATACAAGATAGAGGTAGACCTCAATATCACTTTTCATTTGAAGAAGAGGTAGGTGCATTAACAAATAAATGAGTGATGCCACCTAAATCAAGAAGTTGTATTTTATCCTCCAAGGCCTTACATTCACTAGTGGAATGGCCAGGAACTCAATGGTATGCATAGAAAGAATGTTTTTCTTTATCATGCTTATGAAATTTCTTATGTGTAGGAGGAGGAAGAGTAATTAAGTGGGATTTAAGAAGCCTCAAAAAAATATGCTCTTTCTTAGACAAAAAATGAGGAGAAGGAAGCAACCCTTTCTCTTGTGGAGAAAAGCTTGATTGGTCACAAGAAGAAGACATGAAGATAGCAAATAATGGCAGATGAATCAATATGAGAGAACAAGGTTGAGTGGAAATCATGTCAACATTCAACTGTGGTTTCCATTTAGATTGTTCATTTGAGCAACCAAGCCCCAAATTAGGATTATAAGGTACACATTCTATAGGGACCTAAATGCCTTGTTTGTTAGGCCCACAACCTTTACACCCATAGCCATATTTAGAGACAAGTTTAAAGTGAGGGCCATAACATGTATGCAAATATTGAGGAGGAGGATCTCCATAGAGAGCATTATTCCAGAAATGGGGATTATACTCCTCTACGGGATCACCATCATCCTTCTTGATCGGATTACTAACATTAGCCTCTTTATTAGAGGTGTGACCATCTTCCTCAGAGGGGGGAGGATTAGCAATAAGAACATTACAACTTGTGTTTACATTATCTCATGATATAGAAGAATAACTATGTATGTGTGAAGTGTGTAAAGTGGGTAAAGGAATAATAAAACCACACAAACCCAATGAAACATATTACATTAGAGAAATGAATCATAGAATTAATCGAATTCAAAACACAGTTAATCACTAAAATCATTCCATTGTTTCCTATCTCTAAGGATTCCTTGAATCATAATGGCTCTCAAATTTTTCTTGCACTATGACATCTAGAATGACAACTTAGAGAATGAAGGTAAAATGAAAGTATAATAGTTCCTACATGATAATAAACTATATGATTGATGCCGTGATAATGATATTGATGTTGTTGTATATAAATGAGGATAATACTATGATAATGATGCTAAAGCTATGGTGGAAATGTTGTATGAAGCTAACTATGATAATTAAAATGCAACTATGAACTAAGACATGATTCTAAACTAAAATCCCTCTAAATTTGTTAAATGCTAAATGCTCCAATGCTCCAAATGCTCTAATTCTCAAAGGTATTTTCTGCAAAGTTTTCTCAAAGATGGGATGCCAAATGTTCTAGAATGGGCTTGTATTTATAAGATTTCCAAAGCATAAAATGATGTGGTAGAAACCAACAGTCAAGATTTTAGCTAGAGAGATGAATAGTCGAGAAGGAAGAAGTTAGAGGGAATCATGGAGGATGTTCCCTTTAAAAGAGCACCATGCCAAGTGTAAGAGAGAATGAAATGATGGAGAGAGCCAAGTGTCCAAAGTTTGTTTTAGAATTGGTTGAGGATAATTCCAATTTAAATATTAAACATATTTAAATTCATGTGACACTTGATGAGGTGGCAAGAGGAGAAATTGGAGACATGTGCCTAAATTCAAATTGGGAATTCAAATTTAGTGAGAAGATTATTAGTTAAATAAAATAAACTATTGGCATTTGTTTATTTAATTAAAATTAGAAGAATGTGGTTTAAGATGGTAGAATTAGAAAAGTGTGAACTATATAAATAAATTTAGAATTTATTTATAAGTAGACAAATTAAAGGGGTCATTAATTAAATAACTTGTATTTAATTAATTAATTATCTTGACCGATTTTAGGTGTATACATTTTTCCCCTCTTTCAAGTAATGTGTTTACACATTTCTTCAAAGAAAAATTTACTAGTGATGCTGACAATTTTTTTTTCATATGCCCTAGATGGTGATTTTTGAGAATGATAATGGATATATGCCCCCTCGGGATACAAATTGACGAACTTTTGAAATTTTAGGATTTTTTTGAATTTTTTGAAATTTTTTATGATTTTCTGATAATTTTATGATGATTTTCAAATTTTATGATATCTCAATGATTTATCTCCTAAAAATGATACTGATCCAGCTAGTTTTGATGAAATGATTAATTAAGCCCCTTTGAAAAATAAAATAAATCAACCTCAAAAAAATCCCATTTCTTAATTAGCCTTTAGAAGGTTAAAAAGATGGATTAGAAGTTTATTTGTGCATTTTGATTTTTAAATTTGAGAGTGATTGAGCAATTTGAGCAAGATGGTGATTCCATACAACACACACTGATTTGAGCATGTGCAACATCACAACCGCTCAACCGCGTATGCACCTTCAGTACATACCCTGAAAAACCTCCTTTTGATTTTTGAAATTCATTTTTCCCGCATGTTTTTCATGTTTAAATTCTTCTTTTCGTGTTTTAGTGCATAGGAACATCGATATAATGCATTAAACGATTGTTTTAGTGCATCTAGTAGATTAACACATAGGGTTAGTTTTGTAGCACATATGGTTAGTTTTGTAGCCCATAGATGCTAGATTTTAGCACATATAGGGAATTAGTGCTTAGAGTTAGTTTTTTAGCACATACAATGAATCTTCTAGTGCATAGGTGATGTGATTTAGTGCATAGAATAATTTAGTGCATTCATAGAGGGATTTAGCACATTGATGCAATTTGATGGCACAAACAATGATTTAGCACATAGAGACTCTGTTATAGCACATCCATGAATTTTTTTGGTGCATCCATGCTTTTAATGCTTTGAGTCACTATTTTAGCTCATTTAGGTCAGATTATTAAATTTTTAGATTAGACTCCTTGATTTTGATGATTGTTGATCGCATCAGCCTCTGATTTGATGATGATTGATGATTTTGATAGATTCAATGATGATTGATCTCATGATAGGTGAGATTCAATGATAGGATGATGATAATTGACCTCATGATAGGTGAGGATCAATGATAAATTGATGATTGCTGACCTCATGATAGGTGAGGATCAATGATAGATGCTCATGAGATTTGATCAAAGCCTCATTAGAGCTGATTAGGTTGATTGATTGATTTGCTGATTTGTGATATGTTATGATGATAGGAGCCTTCAACAGTCCTACAAATTCTTGAGCACTTCCCGAGGACTTGGAATTTGATTCCACATTTATATCAGGTTGATCTAAATGTGATTGGTCGATGTGGAATGACTTCATTGATTGACATGCACCCCAACATAGGATTAATAGGGGGCTTCTGACCATGCTAGCAGAGAGGTGGCACAATGATCATAACACCTTTCATTTGCCCATTAGTGAGATGATAGTGACACTATAGGATGTTTACCATATTTTGAGGATTCCAGTCATTGGGGAGCTGGTTGTATATGATTCCATCAAGCAAGGCGGTACAGATGCACTACAAAGAGTGTTTGAGGATGATCATATATGTGGTTACGAGATTCCATGGCGAGAGATGGTTGATGCATATTCGACATTGCCATGTGTTCTTACTAGGATTATTAGAGGATTTCTATGTTCAGATCGTAGGTCGAATGGACTTTCAATTGGATGGGGCCATATACTTGAGAGTATGATTACACAGGGTAACAAATATGCTTAGGGATCCTGCATGCTTTCCCATCAATAAATGATCTACATCAAGTGGGCTATCTAAGAGGGGTTAGTTTGGTAGCTGGAGTTACACTATTGTAGATATGGGCATGGGAGCACATAGTTGTCACTCATCTTGTTGTAAATAGACAGTGTCTAGTAGGGAGGCCATATGTTCATGCATATACAGGTCCAATTGTCTAGCCTAAGCTGGGAAAACTAGAATATTGGAGGAGAGTATTGGATGATCTTGAGATAGTGACATGACAACCCCACTTAGACTATGAGTAGTGGCCAGAGGATGATACTGATATGTCGTATTTGTGCTCATCTATGTACCTGACTAGGAGGACATGGTTTATTATTGAGAGATTTCTTCTGAGGGGGGTATTGTGAGAGTATGATAGGGTATATAGCATGCTCTAGGGAGTGGCTCATTATGCACAATGATGGATTGATGTGCTAGAGTGGGGACCCACTTTGTCCTATGTGTTGTAGTTGAGTACTAGTGTTTACATACCATTATTTTGGATTATCATTCAAAGATTATAGAGGCTCCCATATCTGAAAAGTATGGTCAATACTTCTTCTCACATCCATTCCCATGGATATCCAATCCTAAAGATCCAGTACCATTATTAGATGATGAGGAGAGGGCGCCATCATATGGATGCAGGCATAGAAGAGTTGGAGATGAGGAGGAGGACAAGGAGATAGAGAGTAGTGATGATGGAGATGGGGATGGAGATGATGGAGGTGACAAAGATGGTGATGGGGGTGATGGAGATGGAGGTGAGGGTGGTGGAGGAGATGAGGGTGGTGGAGGGCCAATGATAGATATGTGAGACTTTAGAGTTCCTTAGAAGTGAAAATCATTGATAACTACAACACAAACACATGTACAAATTCAGCTACCCTCATAATAGGAATAGAAATAGATAGCTTCTCTACAGGTTTAGGTACAGAATTTGCAGGGTCAACTGGCACAAGTACATGCTTTATCGTAGACACAAACCTAGGCCTAGGCTCAAACACAATCACAGATTGCCACCCTCACAATAGAGAGAGACACCTTGAGACAATGGGTTGAGCAGGTAGAGGACATGGTCAAGTGATTATAGAGAGTTGCAGATGGTACCTTGAGAGATGATTACTTTAGAGAGGTATGACACTCTATTAGGGAGGCTGAGTTCTATAGGGTAAAGTATCATGAGGTGGTTCCTCCAAAGTGTCTAGAGAGTTATGCGTAGTCTACCAGTGTGCAAACTCATTCGAGGACTACCAATAGAGGTGTGACATGGCTGCCTCACAAGGATCTAGGGGTAGGGCCATTGGGTATAGTCAGAGGTACAGGGCTAGCACCAGCAGGTACAACCAAAGGTACATAGCTCCATGATGATAAATTTATTGTATTTGGGGCATAATGTGTACTTCTCAATTTAGTTGAGACACTATGATACACTGCCATTTTGGTTTTTGATGATGTATCACATTACACATGTGGATATCATTGTACACTTGACATTATGATTTTGAGGTTATATGATATGCGGCAATGACTAGCGATCTATGTGTCTATATGAGATTTCTGATGGATGCATTTAATTTTTTCTTTATGATGCTTATATGATTCTTATGTGATTCTTAGATGGTGATTATGTGTGTATGCAATGATGATTCTATATGCTTTATGGATGATGTTTTTCTACCATGTAATGGATGCAAATGAAATATAATGCCTCTTATGTTTTTGTATTTTCCAAATGCAAATATATGATACCTCTATACCATATGCAATGATTTTGATTATGCAAGTGAGATGCAATGCACTTATTTTTTTGTTTTATGATGTGGATATTATGATGTAATGCATGGATGGATGAATGTTGTGATAATGTATATATGATATGATAATGCTTTCTAATGTATGAAAATGATTATGAAACTATATCAGAATGATATGTTTTTGGTTGATGTCAAATGTGCTCAATCCCTTAATAATAGAGATAACCTCATTGTGAAATTGTTCTAGCCCTAAAAAATCCATAAATACAGATGCAAAAACTAACATGGATGCAATCTAACTTAACCATGCAGATCCAAATATGAAAAAGTTGTCACAATAGTAGCTGATTTTTCATGCTTTTATCATCATTGAGTCTTTAAAATATTGAAAGTGAGTACAAAAATCAATGGTATAATTAGACCATGATGACCTAAGTACTACTTCCATGATTTTTGATATTACAAGTTAACACAAGCATCTAGGTATAATTAGACTGAGATGAACTAAGCATTCCTCACATAAATAGACAAGAGTTAATCATTTTCCTACATAAATTCAGAATGTCATCAATGATACTTTGTAGAGCACGTCTTGCTAAAATTTGCACAATAGTAATGATTAACTCATAGACAACAAACAAAGAAAATATCATTCTCCTTCCTAGCTCCTCTAGTCCAAGACATCATTGAGGTACTCTAGAGAAATGATAACAAAAATCAAAGTACAACAATTGGAAATTCATGCTACCATGATAAAGCCATGATTCAAAAGAACATAATCCATTTAAATTTTCTTTGATTGATTGATTTTAGCTATTTGATTTTGGATGGTTGATGTGTAATGTTTGATGACTGATGTGTGTTCAGTGGTGATTTACACTATGATTGTTGTGTTTGTTGTGTTGTTTGACTATTTTTTGTCTATTGCTTTAAGCTCAAAGTTTATTGCCCCTAGTGAGTTCAATATTTTTCCCCCAATCTAGGGTGAGACACGATCACAATGCCAGGATATGAACATGAGGTTCTCCTGATGAAAAGTAGAATGATGGAAAAAGAATATGGTCGGCATGCTCAAATAGATGGAAAAGCTAATCTATCACAAATAGTGCATGTTGCCAAGTTTTCACTACCTATTTTTATTGCACTTTTTCAGATTATATGATTTTTTGACTTTTTTAATTTTTCACTTATTTTTGTATTTTTCTCTTTTTCCACTTTTTTCTTGTATTTTTCTCTATTTTTCCTTTTGCAATTGTCACCAAGATGCCTGTTTGCTAGGTTTTCATTAGGGTGATGATTTTTTAGGACATTTTCTAATTTTTTTTTAATATTTTTTCAAGACTTTTATTGCACTAGATGCATTATGTGTAGAACTTCTTGATATGTAGGCTATTGATGGGTTCATCAAATAGATCTCCTTCAGGTATAGACAATTTATATGCTCCAAATCCAAAGACTAACACAATGACAAAGGGACCTAGCTAGTTTGGTTCAAATTTACCCTTCTTCTCTTGATCTTGTTGATTATGGGGATTCTTTTTCAAGACCAAGTCACCAACCTAAAATTTTCTTGGTTTGAACTTGTGATTTCAACTTCTGGACATCCTCTACTAATAGGCTTTCAGGTGATCAACTACATGCTGACAACACTCATCCAACAATTCCAACTCTTGTAGCCTAGATACTCTATAATCCTCATCTGAAATGATCCCCTTTAGTGACACACAAAGTGATAGTAGCTCAACCTCAATAGGTAGAATGGCCTCTGATCCATAGATTATAGCATAGGGTGTGGCTCTTGTCAGGGTGCAGATATTGATTCTGTAAGCCCATAAAGCAAGGTTCAATTGAATATGTCAGTCACATCCAACATCATTGACAGTTTTCTTTAGGATTTTCAAGATGATTTTGTTTGAGGCTTCTACCTAGCCATTTCCATGAGGATAGTAAGGTGTAGAAAACTGAAGTTGGATATGAATCCTCTCACAAAGTTCTTAGACATCTTGATTCTTGAAAGGTCTACCGTTATCCATGACAATGGATTAAGGAATGCCATACCAATAGATGATGCAATTCAAGATGAAGGATATAATTTGTTTTCCTATGATGGTGGTTAAGGGATCAACTTCAATCCACTTTGTAAAGTATTGTGTGGCTATGATGATGAATTTGCATCCATTTAATGATGGTGGATGAATTTTACCTACAAGATCTAGTCCCCACTGACAAAAAGGCCATGTTGAGGTGAATGGTTGAAATTCTTGTGTTGGTGCATGTATACGGTTTCCATGGATTTGATATTTTTGTCACTTATTAATAAATTGAAAAGACTCCTTTTCCATATTCGACTAGTAATATCCCAAATGTAGTAGTTTTTTAGCCAGAGTTAAGCCACTTGAATGTGTGCCACAGATACCTTCATGAACCTCACATAAAGTGGTTTCATCTTTGTTATGTTCAAGACATGAAAAGAAAGTACCATCAAGACCTTGTCAGTAAAGTACATTGGCTATTATGGTATGTGAAGCTGCTTGTCGAATAAAGTTACGTTTCTAGTTTCAAGATAGATCTTCTGGTAGGGTATTGTTTCTTAGATAGGTGTAGATCTGTTGACATATGGATTTTAGAGATCATTTTTCTTGGATACTTGTACTGGATTGATGGAAATTGGAGTTAGGAGTATGGTCGATAGTGTAAGTATTGCTCCTACCAGAAAGGGAAGTAATATTTTGTAATCTACATACATAAAGAATGAAGAGCAGAACATCTGGTTCATAAGTTGATCTGATCACTTCACCAGATCACTATTTTGTGGTGTGGATCTCCAAGGATGCCTTCATAGCATGTATACTATCCTACTAGTGAGTTTTGTGGTGTTGCATTAGTTAGAGTTTGAGTTAAGAGGTTCGGTAGTATGGTTCATGGTTTATTCTCTCATTTTGGTCGACATGTTTTATATGGCATATCGTGGATGTATTTGGAGTATGTATTTAGTTATTTCTTATGTTTCAAACTTTGTTTTGGGTCCCTACTATAGTCTAGATGACTTCTGTGGGTACCCATCAACTCTAATTAATGATTTGAGCTAACATAAGAAATAATATTATATTTTGTTGTGAAGCTAACATATAATGAATTCCTAATTAGCGAGTATATAAAGGAGATCAAAAAATTATTTTGAAGTGAAGTAGTTGTGGTAGAGATAGAAGTGTATATGCATTAAGAATAGAGTGAAAAAGGATAGATTAGTTATTTGAGGGTAGGAAAATTTTTGTATGATAAGCAGAACAGAGCATAGCAAAAGTGAAAACTAGTCAAAAGATCTAGAATCTGATTATAAGCTTCATTGGCACTGAATCCAGGCATTTGTAGATGTATTCTCAGTTCAAAAATTTTGTTGTAATTTCAATTATACTTTGTAAGGAAGTGAGCCTTTCTCTCTTGAGAAGTGAGCTCTAGGCAGTGCACCTGAATGCAAGTGAATTCCCATCTTTTATCATAATTTTAACAGAGTATACATTATGGATTAATCTCCACCGTGGTTTTTCCCCTACCAGGGTTTCCACATAAAATTTTTTGGTGTTATGGTGTTCATTAATGTGATTGCTTGTTTCCCTCAGTTTATATGCTATGAATGTTTTTTTTATGTTCAATTATTTTTGTTGATAGTTTTAGATTTGATTTGAAAGTCAAATATTATGGAACACTGATTCACCCCCCTCTCAATGTTCCTAGTGTCCAACAATTGGTATTAGAGCAGGTTCCTCTTCTGAAATTTAACAGCTTGAGGTGGATCTTGAATTACAATGGATGCTGGTGGTCTTCAACAAAAGCTTATGGTGGCACTTGATGATCTTGATTAGTCCAAAGTAGAACTCATGCAACTAAAAGAAAATCTTGTGGTTGCCAAAAAATTCATTCAATCTTTGAAGGATAAGATAAATGAGTCAAGGGAAAAGAGGAAGGAACTATGTGATCAATTGAAGTAAAAAGAAAGAAAAGGTCCAGATGATGTCCATCTGAATCAAACCCTAAGGGAAATAATAGAAGAATGCGAAAAGCTTGAAATGGAATTTGTGGCAATGAAGTTTACCAAAGAGATTGAAGAGAGAAAAAAGAATGAGGAGAATTTGGCCTAGTTACTAAAAGAAAAATCTAAAGAATGCAACAAAATTAATAGTGGATTCATTTAGTTGGAAATTTAACTGCAACAATCTAGAAATAATGAACAAGAGCTTGAGAGATAGGTAGTTATCCTAAAAAATGAGCTTGCTACTACAAATTAATTCAAGGAGAAATTTAGGATAAGCTCTGCTAGGCTTGATGAGATAACCAAGGGACAAAAGGATAGAAATGCAAAGCAAGGTCTTGGCTATGAGAAGGGTGAAAGTTTTGAATCTTAACAAAAGAACCTTGAAAAGAAGAAAAAAGGTAGAAGACATCCGGTAAGGCAACCCAAAGCTCATAAATTTAATGGATATTAATTTGCTTGCAATAATTTTTGACATATGTCTTCTCAATGTAGAAGAAAGATAAACCCTAGTACTCCATCATTTTTTGGTTAGTGTTCTACATGCAAAATTTTTGATCATAAGGCATTAGAATGCAGAAGTATGTCTGTGAGTGTAAGTAACATTAAATGCTATATTTGTGGAAGATTTGGACATGTTGCTAATCAATGCAGGTCAAGAGGAAATCAATGGAATGGATGGTATACATTGAAAAATCTGTTATGCTACAATTGTAATAATTTTGGCCACATTGCAAGATTTTGTAGGAACAGAAACTTGAACAAAAGAGGTCCGGTTTATCGAGGAAGAAATTCAAAGAAATACAACAAAGGAAAAGAAAAAGAATCTATGGAAGAGATAAGAGATTAGATGAAGAAAACATGGGTAAATAAAAGTAAATTTGATGAAGGAAACAAGGTTGTACTAGAAGCTCCCTCCGGTAACTCTTCCAGAAATTGACTTCCGACCAATGGCCTAGGGGTATTTATTCATGAAAATCTCTTGTCCCCCTATGATATAGTTGGCAATGAATTGTAGGATGCCATCATCTATTGTGTTATTCATTGTTGAAAGTATTAGTAATCATTTGTTGAGTTGGACAAAATGGTATAGATGTGCAGTCAAATTCTTCACTTGCTGTCTAAGTTTTCAGAGTAACCAAAATTTTTAGGGAAACACATTTAATGTAGAAGGAAGTTAAGTATGTGAAGTTATAAAATGGAATTTGGAACCCTAATTTGTCATTGTGCATTAAAAGAGAATATTTGGAGAGCCCTTTTAACAAAATTCCAAAGGTTTGAAAGATCAATTTAGTGGCGAATTCTTGAGGTATTCATGTTGCTTATTAATTTCATATCTATTTGGTGATCGATAGAACCTTGTTCGGAATGAAAAATGAAACAAATCAAAGGAATAGTAACTATGGATGAGTATAACATTCAAAAAGTTAGGGATGAAAGAAATTTGTTGTCTCTTGCCAAATTAAGGAAGCTTGGAGGATTGAAGCATAAGAATTTGGATACTTGGAATGAATTCCCTCATTTTTTCAATACGAAAGTTATTCAATTTATCTTGAACATATTGGATGGTGATATCTTTACTCTGGATAAACCCTATCGAATCTCTAAGGATGTAATCAAGAATCTAACAGGTTTGTGCAATGTTGGTAATATTCCAAAGAAGAAATTGATTTGAAATGTTGAGGCCGAAGCCCTAACTGGAATAAGGGGAGATCAGAAGGCTTTGATAATTGCATCAATTAAAGATCCATTGACATCGTATGTTGCACATGGAATCTCATACAAAATATTCTTCAGAAATAGAGAAGGATCAACCTCGGTAGGTGTTGTATATATCGCTCATAAAATGATAATATAAAATGAAGACTTTGATCTATGTAGTCTGATGAAGGATCAACTAATGGAGAATGTACAATTAACAAAGGATATTGACTACTCCTTCAAGTTTGGCACCCTTGTAATATGCATTATGATGCATTTTCTAAATTGCTTGCCTCTGAATGACAATGTGGTGTGGAAGGAAAATATACCAGTCTGCAAGAAAATTTTTGACCATTACAACTCTTTTGAAAATGGGGAATAAGTATATGAAAATTTCTTTAGAAAGGTATTAGAAAACTTTGGTGTAAGTGTTATCCCTCTTTTGGTAGAAATTACTGAAGTTGAATCATCCTCTGGAAAGATAGAGAAAAAGCAAAAGAGAGAAAGAGATTTGGCTGATGTCACTCCTCTGGCACCCAAGTCAACAAAAGCTGAAGAAAAGGGGAAAGGACAGTTCATTGTGGATGTAGTGGATGAAGAATTTTATGAGTATACTCCTAGAGATCAACCAAAACTAGGTAAACCAGAAATAATAATAGTTGAAGACAGTGATGAAGAAGGTGCTTTGTTCAAATCAAAGATAATGCAAATTATTCAGGATGAAGATGGGATGCAAAAGATATCTTACATATGGTTGAATGGACCATCTTATGAGTAGGATCTCATTGAGAACACTTTAGGAAGATACTTTACTGATAACAATATTAAATTGGAGAGTCTGTAGGATGTTCTCCCAGAAAAACTAGTTGAGTGTGTTAAGGAGGCTATGGAAACTGTGCCTTTGGATAGGAAAGAGGAGGAAATAATTTCCCATTTGAAGATGCAGTTTAGGCTATCTTTTGTTAAATTGAAGAAGAAAATGAATGTTCTAAGACAATACAATGATTCGGTCAATAAAGCCTTCAATTACTGTCGAAGGTGGCCTCATGTGGTCAACAAGTACAAGGATAAGTTGGAGGAAATTGAAAAAGAGCTTGCTAGAATTGGACAGGACTATAGTATGTTTTTGGATAAAGATGGCAAGGTTCAAAAAAAGTTTCATGATTTGCAAGTTGAGCACACAAAGGTTTATTTTGCTAGAAATACTCTCATGGACAACTTCTGGAGAGTAAAAGACTTGACTGAAGGAAGAATAGAGCAAATGATTGAAGTGTTGAAGATAGGAGAAAAGCTAGAAGAAGCAACCACCATTCCTAAATCCCTTGTCTAGATTATCAATAAGACATATGAGAATAATAGCTTGATTATAGCTATTGGGATTGCAGTGGAATCTTGGAAGAAATTACATCCAAAAATTAAAGCTAAGTATAAAATAATCTTCTAATTTTTGTAGGAGTTTCTCAAAATTTGATTCAACTCTCCATTCTACAAAGGGGAAAGAATAAGAAGAGAAGTATAGTAAAAAATTACAAGGAGAGAAAAATAAATAGAAGCTTTTTCATTGATATCAAAGGGGAAGTAGTCTTGGTTTTGTTGAGTTTTTGGTTTTGACACTTAGTCAATTTTTCACTAAGTGTTGCCATCAATGCCAAAGGGGGAGATTTGTGGCATATGGCTTTGAGAGATCATTTTTTTGACTACTTGTGTTGTCATTGATGTCAATTGGAGTTATCAGTATGGTCTACAGTGTTAGTATTTCTCCTACTAGCAAGGGAAGTAAGATTATGTAATCTTGTAAAGACCCACACTTCCTTAATCCAAAATTTCACTTCTTTTTTTTTAAAGTAAATCTCTAAATGTCTTTCTCAATTAGTTGTATACTCAAGAATTTCTATCCATACGGGATATGAATCTATCCATCTGAGATAGGCATCTAACCATATGGGTTAGGTTAATGTCCACATGGGACCAAGACTCATCTATCCATCCAGGATAAGCATCTAAAAATTTAGGTTAGGTTAATGTCCATTTGAGACCAAGATCTATCTATCCAAATAAGGTAGACATCTAACCACATGGGTTAGAAAATGCTCTGGACAGATACTTAGACTCATCGAGACCATCTGGGTCCTGAGTCACTCTCTAAAGACTACACTCCCCTACTAGGAGTGCACCAAGGTTGACATCCTTAGGAGTATGTGAGATGATAATAAAAGCTTGAGTCCTGCCTCAGAGTGTAGCCTAAAGCCTCAGGGAATCAAGAAAATCCATCTGGGATTCCTTTTGAGTATAACAAGTAATTTCTAGCTTCAATTTTAATATTTATTTATCTTCCTTTAACTCAAGGTATCTTAACAAGACCAATAAGGTAAACACCCTTAACCAATCCTAAATCCCTAACTTGAGTTCCTGCATACTAGGGACAACTCCATCCCTAGACTGCCTACATACACCATTTCAGCACAGGATCAAGGCATATAATATGTAGTTCTTTTTTCTAATCTATTGTTGTATGTAAACTATTTTGCGGGTACGTGACCCTTTCTAGGGCCATTTCCCCAAACAGTTTCTCTTCGGTTGCTACCCACATAAGGGAGCATATAAAGCATAAAGGTTCATGGTGATCTTTTGCTTGTTTCTTAATTCATCTATGTCCTAAATTCCTATAAGTCACGTCACCCTTTCCCATTAAATAACAAATCATCAAAGATAAAAGAATTAAAAGGTCAATTCACATGCCCAAACCCTATTGGGGTTTTCTATGATTTTCACTAGCAGATGTAAGTCCATTATAGTATTATATTTTTTATATTATCGATCCAAGAGGGATTTCCCGCCCCTTGGATTTTAACTCCAAAATGATCCTTATTACTCCCTAGCAATTTATAGGGATGGTGCCATAGACGCCATTGTTGCAACTTTATTAGGCTATAAGTGTAGTAACTCAAGCACAACGACATTACCCATAAATGTGAGTCAGAGGCACCGTTAATACCGAACAGTATTGGTTTTTATGTTTTCCTCCTCTTATTTAAGTTTTCTATCTAAGAAGGAAATTAAATGCATGATCAACAATAAGAAAAGTAGCTTGTGCACATAAACCAAATGGTAATATAAAATCTTTATACCTTCTTTCTAAGGAAGTAAGATTAAATGAACTTAAAGAAAAAAAACTATTTATTTAGGTACATTTTCTAGGAAGAAGTAATGCATCTACTTACATCCTATGAAAGTAAAACTTTTTGTAACAATGTATTGAATAAATCCATTTGTGAAATAAAAAATAATGCTAAATTCTTCAAGATGGGTGATCTAATTGTTTTGCAATGTTAGTATTTCCTAGAAAAGAAACTTGAATCTATTTGCATAATCTATGTCATAGAGTGAAGTAGTTTTGATTTAAATTGCATAACACTAATATTTTCAAAATAAATATCCATCTAAGAAAGCATAAATAATTCCAACTCAAGCAAACTTCATAGCATAATCTATTGTTTCAAGACAAAAGGTTTATTAATTTTGATTGAATTTCATGAATAAATAATCCAACTAAAGAAGACTTGATTTTAATTGCATAAGTTATTTCACTAATGTCTTAGATAGATAAACCAATACAATGTCTTAATCTAATAAGAGCCTTGATTTTAATTGTACAAGTTATACTACTAATGCCTCAAGATTGATGATCTATCTAAAGTAGGTTTGCATTAATTTGCATAAGTTTATTCTTGATAATATTCTAATGATTACATACTAATTTATACACTATGCCCTTGTTGTAATAAAATGAATCAGCCTTGTTTTAAAAGAATTGAATCTACTTGCATATTAATGGAGAAAATTTATTTAAAGAATAACCATGATGTTGAAGGATTAAGTTTATTGAAAATTTATTAAATGATAACTATTATGCTGTGTTATAAACCTTGAATTGCAAGAAAATAAATTTATTGCATGGAGAGAAAGTTTACAATAAATCTAAGAGCTAAGTTTGTGGCATACAAAGAAAGCAATTTTATTAAAGATATATTATTAATGCCTTAAGTTAGATATTATTTTGTAAATTTAAGCTTATAATTTAGTGTGTAATCATCATAATTGTTATCATAGAATTGTAATTATTGTCATACAAATATAGTATTTCCATAAGATATAAATGTTGTCATTCCTCTATTTTAAAATCTTCTATAACTAGGTCCATACTCATAGTTTATCATCATTTTATGAAGAAGAGAGATATATTCTAAGTTCATTAATTATATTCAACAATAGCTAGTAATCATTTCCATCTTTTATTTAAAGAAAATTAAATACTATCTCATAGAACCATAGTTTGGACCAAATCTTCATCAATCATAGATGTTAGTTAATTTGTTGTCTTACTAAATTAGGGTAACATTATTAAAATTAAGAAGTTCATGAAATTTCTTAATAATATAAATTCATTTAATGAATAAACCCATCCTTTTATTGTTAATTAGTCCGAATAATTTATTATTTAATCTATCCAATTGATACCCCTTTTTTGAAAATTCTATCAATTTATTTATTTTCAAAGGACAATATAATTTTAAAATAAAAACAAAACTTATTTCATTTATGACTTAACTAAATTAAAAGAATATTAATTAAATGTTATAAAGAACTTTAATATAAAAACCATATTATAAAACATATGTATTTTAACAATAATAAAATAATAATTCATTTATTTGTAAATTTTATTTTATAAAAATTGGTTTATATTTGTAATGACATTAACAAAATTAAAGGAAAATCATTTCTTTGTAAATAAACATAGATGAGAATAAATATATTGATTTAAAGAAGAAAAAAAAATAGAAAAATTAGTTTCATTCTAGATTTAGTTGAAAAAAAAAAACAAAGATTGGTAAGGACAAATAATAGATTGATTCTAACTCAAAACAAGGATAGGAAAGAGAGTAATAGCTTGATTCTAACTAATTTGTAGATTTAATTAGTTTTCTAAAAGAAAATTAAAAAAACCTGGATGTTGAAGGAGTTGGAAACAATCTTCTTCCAAATCTTCTCCTTGTGCCTTCTTGATTCTCCTTCCTTCAATCCTATTTAAAACCCTTCTTCAAAGTGATAGCATAAAGAAAACATTCATGTGTGTTGATGAGAGAAGAAATGGCCTCAATTTATAGACTTGAGGGGAGGTAAATGGAGGGCCAAGATTGGAGATTGATTCAATGGCTAGGATTGTTTGAGAAGGTGGGGTTTGGATTGATAGCCTCACTTTGTGACAAGTGTCACAAGAAGAAGACTTTAAAAATAGGCCCACATGGCATGGAGAGAGGAGCCAAGGGTGCTCACACATGTCTGTGTGAGCACACCTTGGGAGAGGTGGATATGGCAAGTCCCCACACCTTTCCCAAGACCATAAAACTTGTCACTCCTCTTTAAGTGACTTTTTAGGGGTTCATACTTTTCCCAAAAGGTCATATTATGTTTTCAATAAGCTTCCACCCCATAGGTACTTACCCTAGGGGTTCATTTTTACCCTAAAGTCAATAAAAACAAGCCCAAATAACCCTATGCAAGAGAATTCTAATTTTAAAATACAAAATTTGATTTGTGAGCACACCTTGGGTAGATGAGATGTTGACATGTCTATGAGATGTAAGAGAGAGGGTGGCTTGATAATGACATGTAAGGAGGGAGGGGGGTTGACCATGTGTGCTCACACATGTGTGAACACACATGGGTAAGCCAAATGGCTCAAAGAGGAAATGTCACATGCATGGTGTGAACTCCCACACAAGGGTGAGTGGGGATGAGTTGTAAGGTGATAGTGACTTGTGCATGCAAGTTACATGTGAGGGAGATTAAAATGAATTTTTAAATTTGAGAAAATGATAATGAAGATTAATTAATTGATTAATGAATTATGGAGGATAGTGACATCTCCCTAATCCTAATTAATTAGATTAAATGATGTATTATATTAAATTAATGTGACTTAGGAAAGTGGCTAATTTTATTAATTAAGTATAATGATAGATTGTGCTAATTAATAATGCTTAGGATAGGATGGGGACACTTGTCACGTAATGACTTGATTTTTTTATTCATAATTATTTTTTTCCATTTCTTCAATATCATGTGCTGAAATTATTAATGAAACACTTATTTAATAATATTGTTAACTTTTATTTGTTCCTTTTTAGGAGTGTATATTTAATAATTTTTTTTTTTGTTCTTTATTTAGTCTCTACCTTCTTCACACATAAATTAATTGTATAAAACCACTTACATAATATTACCACACAAAATTATAATATGTCTAAAGTTTTAACAAAAAGAGGGTCATGATAAATCTACCGACATAAAGAATGAAGAGCAGAACATCCTGTTGATAAGCTGATCTGATCACTTCATCGAAACACTATTTTGTGGTGTGGATCTCCAGGGAAGCCTTCCTAGAATGTATACTATCCTACTGGTGATTTTTGTGGTGTCGCATTAGTCGAAGTTCAAGTTAAGAGATTCGGTAGTATGGTTCATGGTTTATTCTCTCATTTTTCCTGACATGTTTAATATGGCATTTCATAGATGTATGTGGAGTATGTATTTAGTTATTTCTTATGTTTGGAACTTTTTTTTGGGTCCCTACTATAGTCTAGCTGACTTGTGTGGGTACACATCAACTCTAATTAATGATTTGAGCCGACATAAGCAAGAATATTATATTTTGTTGTGAATCCAACATGCAATGAATTCCTGATTAGCAGGTATATAAAGGAGATTGAAAAATCATTTTGAAGTGAAGTAGCTGTGGTAGAGATAGAAGTGTATGTATCAAGAAGAGAGAAAAAAAGGACAGATTAGTTATTTGAGGGCAGAAATTTTTTTGTATGCTAAGCAGAACAAATCAAAGAAAAGCAAAGCAGAAGTGTGAATTGGTCAAAGGGTGCTTCCACAATAATGGTTTACACTTTCTGGGAGATCCTATTTTTGCTGAAATCACATATTTTTAGAAAATATAATTATTTAAGCCTTGAAAAGTTCCATTTAAAGGACTCCAATTGAATATGGTTTGATCAAACCACCTTAGGCCAAGCCCCCTTGGATAGAACCCCACTAGTTTTAAACTATACTTATAACGAAGTCTCCTTTACACCTATCAAAATGCTGATAAAAAACCACTTTTGATTTACCTTTTGGGGGATCAAATGAATTCATTTAATTTTTTTTTATATGTAGTCCTTATTATAAGCTTCCAGAAAAATATAATTTTAATTAAATTAAATTTGATTATTAAATTTATTTTTTATTTCTTGTGAATGTAGGTTTTTCACCGAAAATCAAGCTCTTTGTTCTGCACATGTGGGAAAATAGAATATTAT
The DNA here is from genome assembly GCA_007258455.2 of Sequoia sempervirens. Lineage (NCBI taxonomy): Eukaryota > Viridiplantae > Streptophyta > Pinopsida > Cupressales > Cupressaceae > Sequoia > Sequoia sempervirens. The sequence goes on from VDFB02039467.1 coordinate 96,207, forward strand.
CAAAACAAAATTTTGAAAAATATGAGTGCACTAGATATTGGAGTCCTTGATCCAACAATTTTTTTTTTGAATTTTGATACATACAAAAAATTTTAGGCGTTATATGGTCACGCTATGTCTAAATTGTAATTATTGGTTTGACTTTGAAACTTGATTAAAGAAAAAATATTCAATAAAAAACTATCTAACCAAGTGGAAGCACTAGATATCAAAGTTACAAATCTAAATTCGAAAGAATTAGAGTTTTATCCTTCATGGAACAAAAGTTATGCATTATACGGTGAGTGTCACTTTTAAAAAATGTTGTTTTACGAAAAAACTAGTTTTCGAGGGAGATGGAAAAAGAAGCGCAATCTGATTCCAATTTTTTTGAAAAGAATATATTTAGAATCTATAGACAAAATTTCATGAAACTCTAGTTTGCATCATCTTTAATTTCCTCACGGTTTAACCGCTATAGGTGCCAAAAAGTGAAGATTTAGTTAAAAAAATTATTTCAATGTTCAGTTTGGCCAAAAATTGTAAACGACTATTGTGGGATCACCCCAAAAGATCCATAATCTGATTATGAGCTTCATTGGAATTAAATCTAGGCATTTGTAGATGTTGTATTCCCAGTTCAAAATTTTCTTCTAATTTCAATTATACTTTGTAAGGCAGTGAGACTTTCTCTCTTGAGCAGTGAACTCTAGGCAGTGCACTTGAATGCAAGTGCATTCCCCTCTTTTATCATAATTTTAACAGAGTATACATTGTGTATTAATCTCCACTGTGGTTTTTCCCCTAAAATGGTTTCCACGTAAAATTTTTTGGTGTTATGGTGTTCATTAATGTGATTGTTTGTTTCCCTCAATTTATATGTTGTGAATGTTGTTTTTAAGTTCAAATATTGTTGTTGATAGTTTTAGATCTGATTTGAAAGTCAAATATTATGGAACACTGATTCACCCCCCCTCTCAGTGTTCCTAGTGTCCAACAAGATCTTCCCATATATAGAAGCTTTGACCTCAACTACATGGTATATGACTTGGGATTCAAGGTTATCATAGGTGAGGTTAAATAGTTGTTCCACCATGAACTCATAACGAGCTCATTTCTCAAGTATCTATAGGAGAGAGACAATGGTAGCCATGGCATCAACAAATTTGTTGTCCCTTCTTGGAATCTACTCAAATTTGATCTCCACAAAGTACTTTTTAAAATCATCAACCATTCTCTTATATGGCATCAATTTTTCATCTTTTGTCTAGTAATCATCATTCATCTAATTTATGAGTAATTGGGAATCACCATAGAGTTGCAACTTTGTGATCTTCCATTAGATGACTACTTTGATTCCAATGATCAATGCTTCATACTCAACCATGGTGTTAGTGTAGGGAAACATTAACCTGTAGGAATTTGGAATGGTATGTCCTTGAGACGTGACAAACAAGATTCCTTCACTTGATCCATGTTGCATGTAAGATCCATCAAAGTATAATACCCTGTTGGCAACTCAAGTGAAAACATTTGAGAGTGGGGGTGAATTAGTTGTCACCGAATCTCAAACTTATTAAACTTATTAACCTTAATTTCAAATCTGATCATTAATCATGAAATCATAAATGAACAACACATCAGAAGCACACTTAACACCAAGATTTTTTATGTGGAAACCTTATTAGGGGAAAAAACCTAGTGGAGGTCAATCCACAAGATTATACCCTCTTAAAAGTATAAGGAAATATGAATGGGGAATGCACATGCATTCAGGAACACTGCCTAGAGCTCACTACTCAAATACAACAAGGCTCACTTCCCAAGGAAGACACAATGTCTTATAGAAAGATTTAGATTAAAACCATCTAGATTTGAAATGAGAAAATAACATCTATTAATGTTTGGTTACAGTTCCGGTTAAGCACATGAAAACTTCTTCAATCTTCTTCACTCTCTGCTCTTCCTTCAAATGATCTAAACTTTATTCACACACAAGACTCACACACTTGACTTTCTCACCCATACTCATGCCTTCAAATGATAAAACAATCACTCTTATATATCCACAACAAGAAAGTACATCACTGTAAGTCAGCCACAAAAAGATAATAAAATAATTACAAGTAGTCGACCCAAAACAAATAAATATTATTCATGCAAATCAACCAAGGTTTGCCATAACATAGTGAAGACTAAAAACATCTCCAACATGAAAACACTTCAATTAATTTCTCCTCAAAGATCCACAACACGCTTCAACACCTTGTTGGCCAAGAACATGAAAAACATGAACACATAAGAGAAAATATCGGATCATGAGCACAACGATTAATGTGGACATGCCAAAAAGATAGAGAACGAACTAGAAACATCCACAAGCATCATGAAACACCAGAGAAGCATTCATAGCAACTGAACTTACTAAAATCATAAAATCTTCAACCAGGAACACTAACTAAAGTGATAGAAAAAATGTCAAAATGAAAATCACCATAACTCGATCAACTCTTCATGTAGATCTCTGAAAATAAATTTTGATAAACTAGACATACTCATCAAGAAACCCTTTAGTCTAGAACCTCAAAAAAATAATGTACTGAACACACCAACAGAAAGAACTTCACTTCACCACTAACAACCTCTAGCATTTCTTATTACAATTTTCTCAATATCCTTGACATATACAACTTCTAATGCAATGATGTTAATAGTGTTGAAATCAATGAAAACCACATATCAACAACATAACCACAACATCCAACAATCTCCCCTTTTGGCATTGATGGAAACACATGATGTGAAAATACCATCAACACAACTATGCTTACTCTTCCTATAAGTTCATACTTTTCTTTCCTCAACTCTTCTCCCCACAAGGCTTTTCTCCCCAAATAATTAGTAGTTTTTTTTTCACATTACTCTTCTCCCCCTTTGACATCAATGACAAAGATCTCTTCAATACAAGCTCTGAACCACATATCTGAACTTTTGAACATCTAAACATCTGACTACTCCCCCTGAGTAGCAACCACCACAACATCAATCTAGATCAGAATATAATCATGAAATGTATAGATTGATGCAAAGCAATGCATCCTTAGTTCTAATTAGGTAGGGTAATCACCCCTAACTTCCCTTTGAGATAATCAAAAGTATCCTTAGGAAATGGATTTGTAAAGATATTTGCAATCTGCTCCTTAGTAGGCACATACTCCATTCTGACTTCATTTTCACTTACCTTCTCTCTCAAAAAGTGAAATTTTATAGATATGTGCTTGGTCTTTGAATGTAGCACTGGATTCTTAGAAATGTTAATAGCACTTCAGTTATCACAAAATATAGCAATAGGCTCATCATACACAACTTTGATATCCTTTAGCATCAGTTTCATCCATAGCACTCGAGTACAATTATTAGCAACAACAATATATTCTGCCTCTATAGTAGATAAAGAAACAACATTCTACTTCTTACTCAACCATGAAATCAACTTCTTTCCCAAGAAAAATGCTCCACCAATAGTACTTTTCTTGTCATTCACATCTCCTGCCCAATCAACATCAGTAAAAGCACCAAAAGTAATATCATCATCTTTAGGATACCATAGAACAAAATCAATTATTCCTTTCAAGTATCTGAAAATTCTCTTCACAATAGTCACATGAGATTCTTTACGATCAACTTGAAATCTAGCAACAATACATACAACATTCATGATATTAGGCCTAGTTTGAATCAAATAAAGCAATCCACCAATCATTGATCTATATCTTGTCTAATTTTCCTTCAAAGAATCATTATTAGTTGTCAACTTGCATCCGGTCACCATGGGTGTACCAACAAGCTTTGAATCTTCCATACCGATATTTTTTCAGCAATTCCTTCACATACTTGGACTGAGATATAAAAATCCCTTTGTCTATCTATGTAATTTCCAATCCCAAGAAGAATTTTATCTCTCCAATCATTAACATCTCAAATTCATTTTTCATCTCATTAGAAAATTTCATACACAAGCTATCATCTCCTCCAAATATGATATCATCAACAAAAACTTCTACAATCAAATCTTTATCATCATTCTTGAAATACAGATTACTATCAGTAGTACCTTTGTTAAATGCAAGTTTCACCAAGTACTTATCCAATCTAGCATAACATGCTCTAGGGGCTTGCTTAAGACCATACAATGTTTTCTTCAATCGACACACCATATCTTCTTGATCAGTAAACTAGAATCCATTAGGTTGATCAATGTATACCTCTTCTTAAAATTCACCATTTAGAAAAGAAGACTTGACATCCATTTGATAAACCTTGTAGTCTTTATAAGTAGCATAAGCAAGAAACAATCTCACAACTTCAATTCTAGCAATAGGGGCAAAGGTTTCTTGAAAATCAATACCTTCCATTTGAGAATATCCCTTACAAACTAGTCTTGCTTTGTTTCTAAAGACCCATTTAGTTCCAATTACATTCTTATCCTTAGGTTTGGGAAAAAGAATCCATGTATCATTTTTCTCAAATTTCCATAGTTCCTCTTTCATTGCTTCAACCCAATGCTCATCTTTGCATGCTTCATTCACATTGTTAGGCTCAGTCTTTGAAATCAAATAATAATCCTTTGCAATTTTTCTCCTAGTTTGGACACCTTTTTTCTTATCACCTATGATATGATTCTCTGAATGATTCAATATCACATACCTTAGAGTCTTCTTAGAATGTTCTTCAACTTTAGGCTCTTCTAATCTCTCTTCTTTTCTTCCATTAGTTTCTCCTTCTTGTTTTTTTGATTCACCAGAATGATTTGAACTTGACTTGCAGTCTAACCTTGCTTTCCTTTGCTTTTACTATCATTCTGATAATCAAAATCATATCCATAGGTTCTAGATAGTGCAGGTATGTCTTCATCAACCTTAACATTTTCACTTTCAACCATTTTCTTTAATCTTTTGTTGTAACACTAGTAGGCCTTACTTTTAGTAGTGTAACCTAGAAAGATTCCTTCATCACTCCTAGCATCAAACTTTTGTATATCTTCATCTCTTTTGATATAACACTTGCTTCCAAAGATTTGGAAATATCTAACAATAGGATTTTGACCAGTCCATAGTTCAATTTAGGAGTCTTACTAGTATCACCTTTGATTTGTACCTAGTTAAGTGCGTACACAAAAATACTCACAACTTCCCTCCAATAGATATGAGGCACATTTACTTCGAACATCATGGTTCTAGCATCATCTAGAACTATTTTGTTCCTCCTTTCCACAACTCCATTCTATTGAGGGGTCCGCAGTGCAGATAACTGTCTCTTTATTCCATGTTCTTCACAAAAAGAATTAAACTCACTGGAAGTGAATTCACCACCTCTATCCGATCTCAAACACTTAATATTTAAATTAGTCTAGATATCTCAACCATAACCTTAAAGATCTTGAAATTTTCCAGAGCTTCAAATTTCCTCCTTAAGAAAGTAGCCCACGTCATCCTTGAATTATCATCAATAAGCAACATGAAGTATCTATAACCTTGAAAACTTTTAGTTATAGCAGGACCACATAAATTAGTATGCACAATTTCTAACAATCCATTTGTATTTTTCTATTTTCTTTGAAATGAAATTCTTGTTTTCTTTCCTAACTAACATTCTTTGCATATGGCATGAGTAGGTTTCTTCAACTTAGGAAGAACTCTCACAACCTTAGTAGAACTTATCTTGACAATGTTATCAAAGTTAACATGACACATTCTCCAATGCCATAACCAACTCTCATCAACTTTAGCAATCAAAATTTTTTTACTAGCATCATTCAAATGAAAGATATTACCTTTTGTGTGTGTATCTGATGCAATCACATTTCCAGAATTTCCCAATATTTTGCACTTACCATCCATGAACTGAAGATTGTATCCCTTATCAACCATTTGACCAACACTAAAAATATTATGCTTCAAACCTTCAACATACAAGAAATAATCAATGTTATGCTTACCATCAAGATAAATACATCCTCTTCCATGGATCACACTAGCTGTGTTATCACCAAATATCACAACACCGCCATCATACTTCTCCAAATTCACAAACTTAATTTTATCTCCTATCATATAATGAGAACAACCACTGTGAATTACCCATTCATCTTTCTCTTCAACTCGAGTAGCTAGGGATTTCTCCACATTTTTACAACTAGTAGATTTAGTAGACACACAATTATTTACCTTGATAGCAATAAACACAAATTCATCTTCACTTGCATTTCCTCTGTCATATTCATCATTTGTTACACCTTCATCAGCAGCATAGCAACACTTCTTTTGGAATTTAGGCTTGTTAAATCTTTGCTTGGAAACTCTCTCAGGACACATTGATGCAAAATGACCTATCTTATTGCAAGAGAAACATTTAATCGGAAACTTTCCCTTATAATTACCTTGTCCTCTAGCTTCTCTTTTCACAATCAATGCTTCAAGTTCTTCAAGCTCTCTTTCTTCTTCATCCAACTATTTCATTTAACCCTCATACTTGAATGTCTTTCCTAATGAAATTTCACCTAGATCATATTTCTGTCTATCTCTTCCAGAAGTAGTAGCCTTAAATGTAGATTCAACCTTAGGATGGGCATCACCAAATTCACTCAACTCAAAAGTAGTAAGCTTACCAATCAACATATCTCTGGTAACATTTTTCACAATTTAGAGCTCTTCAATAACACTAGCCTTAAGTTTGTAAGAATAAGGTAAAGATCTAAGCAATTTAGCCACAATCTCAGATTCATCTATCTATTCACTAGCACATCTGATACCACACACAAGTTCATTACTCTTTGTATGAAATTAGTAACATTTTCATCATCACCCATTTTCAACTTTTCATATTTTCCTTTCAGAATTTGTAGCTTAGCAATCTTCACATTTGCATCACCTTCATACAAGGTCTCCAACTTCTTCCAGATCTCATAATCAGTCTTTAGGACCATCACATTTGTCATCTCAATATCAATTAAAGCACTCAACAATGCCTCCTTAGCCCTGATATTATATTCAACATCCTTGATCTTAGCAGAAGTAGTAGGACCATTTTGTGGAATAACATTTTTTTTTTGTAATTTTCTCTAGTAGGGTTCACCAATGCATCTCAGATGGCACTCCATTCGAGCTTTCCACAAAGAATAATTTTTTCCATCAAATCTAGGACTATCCTTCTTATAAGTTTCCATACTGTATCACCTCAAGCTATTAAACTTCTTCCAAGGAACCACAAGATTTGATACTAATTATTGGAAAATCAAGGGAAGACAACTAACGGGGGGGGGGGGTGAATCAATTGTCATTGAATTTCAAACTTATTCAACTTATTAAACTTAATTTCAGATCTGATCATTAATCATGAAAGCATAAATTAAAAACACATCATAAGCACACTTAACACCAAGATATTTTACATGGAAACCCTGTTAGGGGAAAAACCACGGTGGAGGTCAATCCACAAGATTATACCCTATTAAAAGTATAAGGAAATATGAATGAGAAATGCACATGCATTTAGACACACTGCCTAGAGCTCATTGCTCAAATACAACAAGGATCACTACCCAAGGATGAGACACTATCTTACATAAAGATTTGGATTAAAACCATCCAAATTTGAACTAAGAAAATAGCATATGCTAATGCCTGGTTATAGTTCTAGTTAAGCACATGAACACTTCTTCACTCTTCTTCACTCTCTTCTTTTCCTTCGAATGATCTGAACTTTATTCACACACATGACTCACACACTTCACTTTTGCACCCACACTCATGCCTTCAAATGATAAAACAATCGCTCTTATATGCCTACAACAAGAATTACATTGCTATAAGTCGGCCACAAAAAGATAATAAAATAATTTACAAACAATTGTCCCACAACAAAAAAATATTATTAATGTGAATCAACTAAGGTTGGCCATAACATAGTGAAGACTGAAAAAAAAATATCCAACATGAAAAACACTTCAATTAATTTCTCCTCGAAGATCCACAACACACTTCAACACCTGTCAGCCAAGAACATGAAAAACATGAACACATTGTTAGAACTGTAAAAAATCTAATGTTTTTGCATATGATTTCATTCATAATTTTCCAAATAAGTGCCTTCTTAAACACTTTCAGCCCATGTTTTACCATGTTGCATCATATGTTCCATTGGGTCTTGTATTTTGTGCATTCTGGTTCCTATCGGCATAGGTCTGTGACTGTCTCCCCGACCCATGTTGCCTTTTTGTTAACATTTGTTTGCTACAGGTGGTCGGAAATACTTTCTCATTGTCACAGCGATTGGAGATTTCATCTTTGGTTGGCTATCGACATATGTTTTGGCCATCGGGGTGGCATTTTACCGAATTCAGCATGTCTCGCTGACTATGTGTATGGTGGTCCATCGGTGTGAGCCCGACGGTATCAGCGCAGTGTCATAGCGATTTCATTTTGTCACACTAACCGACAGATAAAGGAACAACTCAGTCTGAGATAAAGCTATCGTTGCAAGGTCTTGGCGAGTGACGTTCGGTCTCGCTGACTTTACACGTGAGTTTGCTTCAAATAAACTTTTGGTGAGACTAGGGTGTCTTCAGTGAGTGGTCACAGTAATATGTATTTGTCTCACTGATGAAGCATTGGGGTTCTTTCGAGTGGATTTCGGTGTAAGATTTGTTTTCTTTTGGTGAGGATGAATATCACAATGGGTAACGCTCAGTCTGACTTTTTTTTTTCGATATATGGTCATGGCGAACCTGTTGGGTCTCGCTGACAAATTCCAGTGAGCGGCTTTCAACGATAGTTTGGTGTTGTCTTAGCGAAATGAAGGTGCGAGTCCAGGATGTTTTCGGTGTGATATAGCATACTCTACATGATGTCTCGCCGATAGTTAGATGTCACAGCAATGAGCGAGAAATAAAGGATGCTTCGGTATGACATGAGGCGGTCGACATAGGGTCTCCCCAATATCTTTGTGCTACAGTGATAGTGTCAAATGAAAAGTGCATTTCAGCGGGAGACTTCTTATGTCTCAGTGACTCAAAATGAATGAGGATATTTGGTGAAGCAAGGTATAATCTATGAGACATCTCTCTAAGATCATGTGGTCACAGTGATAATGTTAAAAAAAAAGTGCTTTTCGATGAGATTTTTCCTAAGTCTTGGCGACTGGGAAAATAGTAGGGGCTTTCGGTGAAATGTAATTTGGTCTACGAGAGGTCCCCTCGACAGATGGATGTTACGGTGACTAAAGCGAACATAAAAGGTGCAGGGTGCATTTTGGTGAGAGGCTCCTTGGGTCTCGGCAAATGGAAGGCACAATAGAAATACATATCAACAAAACACAATGCAATCTGTGAGGTGTCTCCTCGACATCACAAGGTCTAGGTGAAATAGATTGAGCACAAGATGATAGTGATATTTTGCCTTCGGCATACCTTTAGGACTGTCTTGGAAAATGTTTAATATAGAATTCAAATGCTGTGGGCCGACATGTGAGATTTTCTAAAATGCCATTGGAGGCCGACATGATTTGGGCCCGATTTCTATGGGGGCTGACATGAATTTGAAATGATATGATTCCTAATGCTGGTGTATAAATATGCACCCCGATTGTAATTGAAACATCATCAGATTTTAGATCACATACAGTAGTTAGGAATGGCTTCAGTAGAATAATTTTCTCTTATCAGAGACTATGTGCATGTTTTAAAATGGTGAATTCAATGAAGATCAACTGGTGTGGTAGGTTTTTTCTGGTGTCAATTGTATGTTGAACTTACTGAAAAGTATTGCTGAAGCTGTCTCCAATTTGATTCTTTCCGGTTGTTTAAATTGACATAACAAGCTTATGTTCAGTTTTTCAATGCACATTTGTTGTATTTGTGTGATTAATTAACTCGTTCTCTCAAGTAGAGATTAAATCCTTTTCGTTGATCATAGTAATCAGGAAGATTCATCTGGATTATTAAAGAAGAGCTCAGTGGTCATAATCTTGCATTGTTTATACAAGTTATGAATAGATCATATGCCTGCAATTTGATTTTCTGCTAGAATGAGTTGCCAACTTCTATTTCATTTGACTCTGCATACCAAACAAGGCACTAGTCTCTGCATTTCATTATTTGAATTCATTCAGTCTCTTTATATCTATTAATTAAACATTTTTAGGATTTAGATATGAAGATTGCTATCAAGTTTGATTTCATTTGTTCACTGTCATTTGCCATTGTGGACAAAGCATTTCAGAAGGATAGATCATAAGATAAGTCTGCACCATTCAGAAAGGTACACCTACCTGGGTCTAGCAACACCTAAAGAGTAGAAGGTTGAGTTCTCTTGACCTTATCTATTACCCTAAAGCGTATCAAGAGATTGGCAGCCTCTTGAGGCATTCAACCTTCATTTTTGAGAGCTAACACACGTAAGAGGAAAACTTAGATCATGAGCACAACAATCAATGTTGACATGCCAAAAAGATGGAGAATGAACAAGAAACATACACAAGCATCATGAAACACCAGAGAAGCATCCACAACAACTAAACTTATTGAAATCACATAATCTTCAATCAGGAACACTAACTGAAGTGACGTAAAAACTATCAGAATGAAAATCACCATAACTCGATCAACTCTTCATGTGGATCTCTAAAAATCAACGTGGATAAACTAGACATACTAAAAAAGAAACCCTTTAGTCCAAAAACATAGAACAATAATGTATTGAACACACAGACAAAAAGAACTTCACTTCACCACTGACAACCTGTAGCACTTCTTATTACAATTTTCTCAATATCCTCAACATATACAACTTCTATTGTAACAATTCTAATAGTGTTGACATCAATGACAACCACATATCAGCAAAATAACCACAACATCCAACACATTCACTATTGCATTGACATTGTTAGGACATCAGCATCTGGGAACTCAATGTTCATGAGATGATCATCTTGTAATGGCACTCCAGCTAGTTAATCTGCTATGGATTGACCCTTGATTGATTTCCTGTTTATATACTGGGTATCAAAATCAGTCAATATCATTACCCACTTGGCTAGTCTTCCTATCAAGGCAACTTTGCTAAGCAGATGCTTCAATGGATCAATTTTTTCTATGAGTTTGATGGTGTGAGTCAACATGTAGTGTCTTAGTTGTTGAGTAGAAAATACTACCACTAGACAAGATTTTTTAATAAATCTATAATTGATCTCATAGCCATTCAAGGTTCTGATAATGTAATAAATATGTCTTTCTTTTCCTGCATAATCTTCCTATGCTAGTAGAGCACCCAAAGATACTTTGCTTATTGCTATGTAGAGTAATAATGGTTTTCCTTCAGTTGACAGTACCATTATGGGTGGTGACATCATATACTATTTTAGTTGATTAAAAGCTACTTCACATTTTTCTCCCATATGAAAGAAACATTCTTGTGTAGCAAGTGATTGAAAGGATGACTTTTATCTATCAGTTGTGCGATGAACCTCCTAATAGATTGGGATCATCCTTGTAAAGATCTGAGTTGACTGATATTCTTAGGAGGAGGAATCTCCATGATGGATTTGAATTTCATAGGATCCACCTCAATGCATTTTACTGATACTATATATCCCAAAAGTTTAGTTGATGTCATGCCAAATATGCATTTCTTGGGGATTTAAACTCACCTTGAATTTCTCCAACTTGGTAAAGATTTTGTCTAGGATTTCCATATGTCCCTCTCTAGTGTATGATTTTTTCAAACAAGTCATCTACATGTTCCTCCATAAAGGTGTGTTTCATGTCATGGAAGATGGTGGTCATCGCACATTGATAAGTAGCCCCAACATTCTTCAACCAAAAAGGAATGATGTTCCAACATAAAGTACCCCATGGGCATGTGAAAGTATTTTTCTCTTGATCTTCGGGTGCTATTTTGATCTGGTTCTAACCTGAAAATCCATCCATAAGTGATAGCATTGCATGACCAACTATCAAATCTACGATGATTTCAATGTTAGGGAAAGAAAAGTCATCTTTCAGACAAGCCTTGTTAAGATCTTTGAAATCCATACATATCCTAATGCTATGTTCAAGTTTTGAAATTGGTACTGTTGTCACCTAGAAATGCACCCTATGCACAGTGATGGAAACTAAGCTTTCTAGTGAAACATGGGATCATTTCAAGGCTGTGGGTCACCTGATGTTGAAATGAACCTCCGGAGAAGGCCGACTTCCTTTGTGCTATCACCTATACTACTAATATTTGTGAGGTAAAGGGAGAAAGAATACATAAATCAGAAATGACTCCTATGGTGATACACCAAATTTGTTTGGGAGACATATATCCTAGTTTAGACACACAATTTCAGTCAATGACAAAAGTATTGTCTTACACAAGTCAATCACATACATTTTCTACATAAACATTTCATGAAAAGGCTCATATGGCTACACCCCTAGAAGGAAGAAACAACTTCACAACTAGAGAATACTGCACTATCACACATCTCACAACCTACAAAAATACATATTTCTCTACAGAAAGGTGCTGAAATAAGACATAACCACAAGGAATCATACAATTTCACAAGTAGTTTCATCAATTATACAAATGCACATGATTTAATAGAGAGATTGGAAAATTAAAGTACTTATACTCATTGATTTCAATGGTGAAAACTGATATACATGTCTGTCATGAGCTACAAAACATAGCCTTTCTTCTACAAAGAACTCTACAAGTTACAGAAGTAGAAAAGTACCAAGTCCGAACTATCTACAAAAAGGAAAAAAAATGCCTTAAATGCAAAAGAGTGTTGGCCCCTTAGGGCTTACAAAAATATCACCCTTCAGGATAAATCTCCCTTAGATCTTTTTGATGAAATTAATGTTGCATCCCCGTGTCCTTGTTGCCTATGTCAGTGAAGAAACATTCCCGGAGAAGCCCTCAAATCTTTCACAGTTACCACATTCATTTTTGATCCTCGTGTCCACCTTTGAACCTCCCTGTCAAGTTCTTTGAATGCTCTTGAGCTCATAACAGATACACGTTGCTTTTCATCCTGTTGATCTTCTTCATCTGGTTCAGCTGCCAACGATTCACTCTTAGATTTCTTTGATTGGTTGAGCATACTCCACGTAGATTCTTCGGGCAGTCAAAATCTCCTCCTTTAGAATCGCATGTTGGTGGGACACTAATTGTGTCTCCTTGATGTGATTAAATCCTCCCACAACCATCAGCATAACATGGAACTATCGATGAGAGTTCTTAGCAAGCCCAAAAGTCATGCCGATATCACCTTTTTTATCACCCAGAATATCGGCAAGACATATCGCTTTTGGAAAGATGTTACAATGAGCCCCTTGGAGTCACATAGAAATATTTTTCATCACCAAGACCTTCTCCCTTTGGCAAGCAGCCTCATTTTCTTTGAGCTCCTATCATTTCATTCGATGAGACTCCCCGTCGGTCGGTGAGACCTCTTGCCAAAGGAAAAATGCATTGGCGAGCTCTTTTTATTTCGGGAAGACTCATAAGCCATCGGTGAGACATCTTGTTGATCTCTCATTTTTCTCCCCAAGCTCACTTGATTCCGTCGCTAAGACATTCCTGGGTCGTCGAGACTTCTTAGCGACCCTTTTTATTTTCTCCCCGAGCTCATTCTATATCGGCAATACCCTCCGCTTTGCTGAGACCTTATGCTGAAGGAAAGACTTTCTTCGACAAGCTATTTTTCTGTCGGGGAGACTCCTGCCGAAGGAAAAATACATATGTAGGCCCCCTTTACCTTTCGGTGGGACCACCTCTGCATCACCGAGACATCACGACGATTCCTCCATCCTTCACCAAAACCATCATCTCCTACCGAGGCTTCTTCATCTATCGACAAGACACCTGAGTATCGGTGAGAGTTTATTGATGTCTCCCCGAATGCACTCCATGCTACCAAGCTCTACATTTCTTTCGATGAGACATTGGCAAGTCGGGAAGACTTTATAGCGAGGTCCATTAGTCATACCGATACCCGCTTTCATCGTTGAGACCACACCCTATTGGAAAGACATTACCCCAAGGGCTAGAAACTACACCAATATCAAATATTTTGGGGAGACCTCCTTTCTTCGGTGAGACATTCACGAAGGCACCAACCTTTTCCGAGAGCCCATCCTTTTAGGAAGACATCTTGCCGAAGGAAAAACTTTAAGCTAAGAGCTCCCATGTGAACTACCGTCTGCGTGACCTCTTGCATTCGACAAGACCTTTTGTCAAAGATGCCTCCCCTCATCGAGACTCACCCTTCTTGTTGGGGAGACATGACCATATCGGTAAGACCATTTTTCGAGGGCACAACCCTATACCAAATGCATCATCCCCTCAGAAAAACACTTGTTATCGGGGAGACTCCTGCCGAGCTTCATTACTGTCGCCGAAACATCAGCCTGTCGGCTAGATATTCACCTGAGATGATTTTATTTCCCCGATGTGACCATTTCCTCTAGATGATGCCTTCATTCAGCTAGAGCCCTTTTAGTTGGTGAGACATTCTGAAGGTCTTGGCAACTCTCTCCTTAGAGGATTTTCATGCTAAACTTGAACAAGGTAGGCTTCCAAACTAAGTTCCCTGTGACCTGGCATTAGATTCATGGCTTTGGCCCTTGTGCGAATGCTCCATTTGGCCTTCTTAAACCTCTGTCACATTATTTATCCTACTTGATTGAGCCTGCGGGTGAAAATTAGGTAACATTTCTAGTGACCTTTGCTAGATGTTTGCCTGCTAAACATGGAAAACTAGTAGCTAAAACTTGTCCATTGGGCGTGGTGTCATTAGGAAGCTTAGAAAAATTAAAACATCAACCTTGCACATAGCTCAAACATGTCCGAGCTGATTATATAGGTCATAACAGATTGTCCAAACCTCAAGAAATAGGAGAAACCAAAAAGGAAATATTTACTGTGCTAAAACACCACTTAGGAAAAGGAAAAAACATCTAAACTAAAGTGCAGAAGCACTTATTGGAAACATAAACCTAAAATAATATATACAACAAACGAACTCCATCAGACTTGAAAACAAGGCTTGAGGTGTATCCCATTAACTGGGATAGGAAGCAATTCCCCTTCTATTGTGGCCAGTTGGTAAGCATTGTGCTCCCTACAGCCTCTAATAATAAACTGACCTGTCCACATGTTGTCAAACTTGTTGTGATGGCCTGACCTACTTTTCAAACCATCCCATTTCAGCACGAGATCTCCCACCTTGAAAACTTTTTTTGAAGCCTTCTTGTCAAATGGCTTCTTTGTTTGGAGCTGATGATACTCCAAAACCTTCATTCCTTTGTCCCTTGATTCTTCGAGCTCTATGAGCTCTGCATATCTCACAGACATTGGGTTCTTTTGTCAAACATCTCCAACTGGTGAATAATGTCTAGAGCTGGAAGCTCTTTGGATAGAGGTAACCTGGCCTCCTTGCCATAGACTAACATGTATGGTGAATTACCAATAGAACTCTTAGGAGTCACACTGTCAGCCCAAACTGTATACTTTAATCTAATGTGCCAGGTCCTTTGATTATCCTCCATTGTTCTTTCGATAATCCTGATAAGATTCTTATTTGTGCTTTTAGCTAAACCATTACCTTGAGGGTAGTAATTTGAGGATGTATTCAAATGAATGGCATGTTTAACAGCCCAATCAGTTAATCTTAATCCCACAAATGCAAGAGCATTATCAGATATGATAGAGTCAAGAACTCCAAATCTGGTGACTATATCCTCATAAAAACTCAAAATTGAAGATTGTTTTGCTTCTTTCAAAGCTATCGCTTCTGTCCACCGTGTGAAATAGTTTGTGGCAGTGAGCACCCACTTGTGACCTATACTGGATGGTTGATTTATCAACCCAAAAAAGTTGATTCCCCATCTCATGAAGGGTTGCTCCACCTGAATTGGATGCAGAGGCATGGTGGGCAGTTTTTCTTTTCCTGCAAACAAGGCACATTTGATACACTTTCTTGACCAAGCATATGCATCCTTAAATAAGCTAGGGCAGTAGTAACTAGCTCTCATGATTTTCCAAGTAGTTGTCCTTGGAGAAAAATGATCCCCTGCAGCTCCATCATGAAACTCATGAAGTACCTTTTCAATCTGATCACTTTGAATACATCTTAATAGAACACCATTTAGATCCCTTTTAAAAATAATATTATTTACCAGCACATATGGTATGGACTGCAATCTAAAGTATCTTCTTTTGGCTCTGTTCAAACCTAATGGACATGTTATCCCCTGAAGTTGCACCCTTGTTGAACCTGATGTTCAATGCCTCAATGTAACATGGGAAGACCTCTAAAGATGTGGGTTTCTTGTAAGTAGAGGTCAACCTTCGGAGAAGGTTGGCTTCCTTTGGGTATCACCTAAAACTACTGATTTTTTTTTTCAAAGGAAAAGGGAGAGATATAATGCATAAAAATAGAAATTAAACTCTAAGGTAATGCACTGAAATGATAGGAACAATGAGATACTCAAGCTACACTTGAATACTGGTGACAGCCATGAGACTGCACAACAAGATCCTGTAGATCACACATTCAAACAGGTTTGACATGCACATGCCTTAAAGAAGGAAAGGTAGATTTTCACAGACTAGAATCTCATGTGCTGGATTAAGTAAACATAGTTTGTAACCTACATGATACTACTTTTGCAAAGAAAGGCATGACATGAAACAAAAGAAGGAAAGAGAATATTTCACTAAGTATCTCAATGAATCACTTAAAAAGAATGTACTATACTTGACAAGAATCAGAAGGCAGAATGATGGACCGTTAATGGTAACCAAGGTAGATTTTGTATATTATGTTCCAAATTGAGTTACAAAATCCTACTAGTCTGAGAGAGGACTGCAAAAAGGGTCATAGAATTCAGAGGAGCATACATCAGAACTCCTTTAAAAAAAGGAAAAAATGCCTTATATACAACAAATATCCTGGCCCCTTAGGGCTTACAAAAAATATCAGTCCCAGAAAAGATCTCCCATAGATCTTTTTATGGAGTTAATGTTGTCTACCATTGTGTCCCTGCTGTCCATGTCGGTGTGAAATATTTCCCTTGGAAAAGCCCTCAGATCTTTAGTAGGAACCACCGCATTCATTCTATTCCTCGTGTCTACCTTTGAATCTCTCTACAATCAAGCTACTTTGAATACTCTTGAGCTCAGAATAGATATGTGTTTCATTCATCCCATTGACATTCTTCATTCTGATCAGACTGCCATGGCTCGCCTTAGCTCCTCTGGCTAGTCGAGCGTATTCCACGTAGGCTCTATAGGCGGTCAAAACTATTTCGGTCAGAATCACATCTCAGTGAGACACTTGAGGTGTCTCGCCGATGCGATTAAATCTTCCCGCAACCATCGGCATAACATGGAACTATCGCTGAGAGCTCTTAGTGAGCCCAAAAGATCATACCAATATCACCTATGTGGTCACCAAGACAATCATTAACGGAGAGACCTCTTACCGAGCTCTCTCTTCTTCAGCGAGACCACCGACTTTCGACAAGACCTTGCACCGAGCTTCAAATATTTTGACGAGCCGATCTTGTTATTGGCAAGACCCTTTGGTGTCGGTGAGACATCTCGCCGATCTTTGTTCTTTATACCGAAGCCACACCCCTTCGGTGAGACTCCAGTTGGTCGCCAGGACCTTATGCCGAATGCTTTTCCTTTCAACGAGTTCCTTTTCTTGTTGGGGAGACAACCTTACTTCGGCAAGAACCCTTGCTAAAGTCTTTTTCTGAGCGAGGCCTTTTTGTTGTCAGTGAGACTCCCGCCGAAGGAAAACATATCTTGGCCCCCCACTTAGTTGGTAATACTAAATGTCCTCGCCAAGACATTACGATGAAGGCACCAACCTTGGCCGAGACCACGAGCAAGCCGGAGAGACCTACGGTGATACCTCTCATACTTGTTTGGTGAGACCTTTGGTCATCGGTGAAACACTAGGGTGATATCAATTACTCTCGGTGAGGCCTTGGCCAGTCGCTGAGACATCTTGGCAACTTTCTTCCTTTTGGTGAACTGCTTCCCGTCAGGGTGACTCTTTGCTTTCGGCGAGACTTCCTGTCGAGCTCCTTGTGTTACACCAAAGGCGCCAGGCATGTCAGCGTGACCTTTAGTTGTTAATGAGACCTCCTACTGAGCTCTCTTTCCTTTTCCGATGCCACCTCCTTTGATTTCTTCGGCGTGACCTTTATCCTTCGGCAAGACATTTTTCTGAAGGCAATATCCTTTTCCGAGCTCCATGCTTTGCTTTGTCATCAAGACCCG
This sequence comes from Sequoia sempervirens, assembly GCA_007258455.2. Classification (NCBI taxonomy): domain Eukaryota; kingdom Viridiplantae; phylum Streptophyta; class Pinopsida; order Cupressales; family Cupressaceae; genus Sequoia; species Sequoia sempervirens. The sequence continues at coordinate 114,533 of VDFB02039467.1, forward strand.
ATGCATTCACCGAGACTTCATGGTGAAAAGAAAAACTCTTACTGAGATGTATCCCTATCGGTGGCCAAAGGGACATATGGTGCTCAGCAAGACCATACATCAAAAAGATAACTCCCGCCGAAGTGTTTGCTCGCCCCGCGGTAGTCGGTGAGACTTCTTGAATTCGCCGAGACCTCATTCCGAAGGAGATTCTTATGCTGAAGGGAAAATACATGTGGACTCAGATCATCGTGACCTCTCTGAGGTCTTGCTGATAGGCAACTCAGATGCATATTTCGCCAAATGCATTATGGATCGAGGAGACCCAGATTATCTCATGCCGATAGGAACTTGTAGGTGAAGCATTCAAACTTGATGGAACCCCTAGCAGTTGGAAAGACATCTAGAAGGTCTTGGCGACTTGCTCCTTAAAATATTTCCATGCCAAACCTAAACAAGGTAGGCTTCCCAACTGAGTTCCCTACGATCTAGCATCAAATTCATGATTTTTTTCCCTTGTGCAAATGTTCTATTTGGCCTTCTCGAACCTCTGTCACATGATATTCTGCCTGATTGAGCCCGAGGGTGAAAATTAGGTAACACTTCTGGCGACCTTTGCTGGATGTTTTCCTGCTAAACATGAAGACCAATAGCCTAGGCCTCTCCATTGGGCATGGAGTCATTGGGAAAATTCAGGAACAGACTTGGAACAACTTTGTACATTGTAACTTGAGACACAGATCACCTGGAAACTTATTGAAAACAAGAAAAACTGCAGAAGGGAAACTATTTAACTGTGCTAAAATAATACTTAGGGAATATAAATTGCATCTAAACCTACCCTACACTAACCAATAAGAAATTGGTAAAAAAAACCCATTGAAAGGTTGGGTAAAATAACTGCCCTTTCTAAAAAATTTATAATGTTTTCCATGCTGGAGAACAACTAAAGAGAAATGAAGCATGCATGACACTTCAACGGATGGTTGTAAGATCTCTTGCACAACATATTCAAGTTTACTAACCTTTTCATACAGAATGTAAACATTCTCGTTTTGAGGTGGAAAGGTAACTTGAGTGTGTCCCTCCATAGCTATACCATCATGCTTAGGTGTAAGCAAGGTATCAATATCTTTACTAGTCTCCATTTTGGCTAGATGCCTGATAGGGCAGCCTTTAGTAAGGGAAAAGCTTGCACTTTCCTTGCTGATCTTTTGCTCATGCCATTATATCACCTTACTGGCTGGAAATATCTAATCTCTGTGACTGAATTGGTGAAAGAATAGAAACCTCTTCAATATGTTTATGCTTTCCTAAATGAACACTTATTTCTTCAACGAAGAACAAAGAGATATCTTCCTCCATCACATTTTTAATCAATTCATCAACCTCAGGTTCCTTTATAGACCAGAAAGGAAGTTGCTCATAATTCTCATCATCACTGGAAGAGTTACATTCGAATTTAGGCTTGTTTTCCTGAATAAAGGGGGGAAACAATTCAAGCAATGATGTAGCCTCAAGCTCCTTTGCATAATGGACTGGAAGCTCCTCCAACCAGTTATAACCTTGCAAATCAGGCTCATTAGGCTCCCCCTGATGTTTCAACATTTTTTCAAGTTCATGAACTTGTTGTCCTAGTTCATCATGACTATCAATTACTTCTGAGTCTTCACAAGGATCAAAGTTAGCTTCCTCCTCAAAAAACTCAACAGTAGCTTTTCCAACCCCAACATGTTCAAAAACATCAAAGCTCCCACCTTGGAGGATAATATCAAGTTCAATCTTAGGCTGTTCTCCCTGAATTGAGGCCCTATTGTCTTGCTTATTATCATCAATAAGCAACCCACCCATGCTTTCTTGCTATTCAATCATTTGTTGCTGTTGTCTTTTATATTCCTCCATAGCTAGATGTAATAGATTTGGGATTCTATCCTCCCCCATAGTGACTGAACCAACTTGATCACTGGGCTGCTTTTGAGGGATGATGGACTGATCTTGTTTAGGTACTACATTCTCTTCCATCGAGTTGAATCCCTTAAAGCTTGGAATTTCAAGTTGAGAACACTTACTAGGGAAGTCAAGAGGCTAACTTTGCCTAAAGCTGGAAAACTTGTACTTGGGAACCTCTTGTTCAAAAAAATTTAGCCTCCTTTCTGCCTCCTTTGTAGCCAGCTGTTGGGCAAGGTTCTCTTCCAATTACTTATTTTGCAACTCCTCCATTAATTGGTGCTAATAATATGAATAAGCTTGAGTGTTCTGCACCTTAGCAGAGGGTAGCTTCATTTGTTCTTCCTTAGCAACTATTTCCTATTCAAGGCCTTCCTCGAACCAGATTCTTTTTGCCACTCTTTCTTGATCATAAAAGCCGACTTGCTCAGCCACTTCTTGCTATCGCATAATGGTACCCTACTACATCTTGATATCAACCAATATCCTAGATAGGCACACAAGCACCTTACTAATATCATTAATCTTCATATTATGAAGACCTTGACTGAGATCCCACAACGTATGGTCAATCTTTTGGAGCAGGTCCAATACACTCTAATATGGATGTGCAGGAGCAACATACTCATGATATGGAGGGTAATAGTAGGCATCTTCATAATTATTTGACATCTTTTCAGTTAAAGAGCTGGAAAATCTGAATTAACAGATTATTTTGAGACATACCAAGACTTGTGTCTATGAAACCAAAAGATTTGAGCTCAGAGTCACTAGGTATGTAAAGAAAATGCCTCCAAAAGGTTGAAACTACTATTGCACACACCAGACAATAACAATAAAATGCATAAACATGAACTAAGAAGCAGTTCACAGTCCCATCGGGCGTGCCAAAAAATGTTATCCCCTGAAGTTGCACCCTTGTTGAACCTGATGTTCAATGCCTCAGTGTAACATGGGAAGACCTCTAAAGATGTGGGTTTCTTGTAAGCAAAGGTCAACCTCTGGAGAAGGCCGACTTCCTTTGGGTATCACCTAAAACTACTATTTTTTTTTTAAGGAAAAGGGAGAGGGATAATGCATAAAAATGGAAATTAAACTCTAAGGTGATGCACTGAAATGATAGGAACAATGATATACTCGAGCTACACTTGAATATTGGTGACAACCATGAGACTGCACAACAAGATCCTGTAGATCACACATTCAAACAGGTTTGACATGCACATGCCTTCAAGAAGGAAAGGAAGATTTTCACAAACTAGAAGCTCATGTGTTGGATTAAGTAAACATAGTTTGTAACGTACATGATACTACTTCTACAAAGAAAGGCATGACATGAAACAAAAGCTATAAGGAAAGAGAATATTTCACTAAGTAGCTCAATTAATCACTTAAAAAGAATGCACTATACTTGACAAGAATCAGAAGGCAGAATGATGGACCATCAATGGTAACCAAGGTAGATTTTGTATATTATGTTCCAAATTGAGTTACAAAATTTTGCTAGTCTAAGAGAGGACTGCAAAAAGGGTCACAGACTTCAGAGGAGCATACATCGGAACTCATTTACAAAAAGAAAAAAAAATCCTTATATACAGAAAAGATCTCAGCCCCTTAGGGCTTACAAAAAATATTAGTCCCAGAAAAGATCTCCCATAGATCTTTTTATGGAGTTAATGTTGTTTGCCATTGTGTCCCTGCTGTCCATGTCAGTGTGAAATATTTCCCTTCGAGAAGCCCTCAGATCTTTAGTAGCAACCACTGCATTCATTCTATTCCTCGTGTCTACCTTTGAATCTCTCTACAGTTGAGCTGCTTTGAATGCTCCTGAGCTCGCAAAAGATACGTGATGCATTCATCCCATTGACATTCTTCATTCTGATCAGACTGCCATGGCTCACCTCAGCTCCTCTGACTAGTCGATTGTATTCCATGCAGGCTCTGTAGGCGATCAAAACTCTTTTGGTCAGAATCGCATCTCGATGAGACACTTGAGGTGTCTCGCCAATGCGATTAAATATTCCCACAATCGTCGGTATAACATGGAACTATCGCTGAGAGCTCTTAGCGAGCCCAAAAGATCATACCGATATCACCTCTATGGTTGCCAAGACAATCATTAATGGAGAGACCTCTTACTGAGCTCCCTCCTCTTCGGCGAGACCACCGGCTTTCGGCAAGACCTTGTGCTGAGCTTCAAATCTTTTGGTGAGTCCATCTTCTTATCGGCAAGACCCTTTGGTGTCAGCGAGACATCTCGTAGATCATCATTCTTTATACCAAAGCCACACCTGTTTGGTGAGATTCCAGTTGGTCGCCAGGACCTTATGCTAAATGCTTTTCCTTTTGACAAGTTCCTTTTCTTCTCAGGGAGACAACCTTACTTCGGCAAGACCCCTTGCCGAAGTCTATTTCTTAGTGAGGCCTTTTTGTTGTCGGTGAGAATCCTGCCAAAGGCAAACATATCAAGGCCCCCCACTCAGTTGGTGAGACTAAATGTCCTCATAGAGACATTACGGCAAAGGCACCAAGCTTGACCGAGAGCATGAGCAAGTTGGGGAGACCTACGGCGATACCTCTCATACTTCTTTGGTGAGACCTCTAGTCATCGGCGAAACACTGGGGCGATATCACTTACTCTCGGTGAGGCCTTGGCCAGTCGCCGAGACATCTTGGTGACTTTCTTCCTTTTGGCAAACTACTTCCTATCAGGGTGACTCTCTGCTTTCAGTGAGACTTCCTGCCGAGCTCCTCGTGTTACACCAAAGGCGCAAGGCATGTCAACGTGACCTTTAGTTGTCGATGAGACCTCCTGTCGAGCTCTCTTTCCTTTGCCGATGCCACCTCCTTTGATTTCTTTGGCGTGACTTTTATCCTTCAGAAAGACATTTTTTCCAAGGTGATATCCTTTGCCGAGCTCCATGCTTTGCTTTGTCGGCGAGATCCAATGCATTCACTGAGACTTCATGGTGAAGAGAAAAACTCTCACTGAGATGTATCCCTATCGATGGTCAGCAAGACATAAGGCGCTCGACAAGACCATACATCGAAAAGATAACTCCCGCTAAAGTGTCTGCTCGCCCCACGGTAGTCGTTGAGACTTCATGAATTCACTGAGACCTCATTCTGAAGGAGATTCTTATGCCAAAGGGAACCTACATGTGGACTTGGATCACCGTGACCTCCCTGATGTCTTTCCAATAGGCAACTCAGATGCATATTTTTCCAAATGCATTATGGGTCGGGGAGACCCAGATAATCTCATGCTGATAGGAACCTATAGGTCAAGCATTTAGACTTGATGGAACCCCTACCAGTTGGCAAGACATCTGGAAGGTCTTGGTGACTTTCTCCTTAAAATATTTTCATGTCGAACCTGAACAAGGCAGGCTTCCCAACTGAGTTCCATTCAACCTAGCATTAGATTCATGAGTTTTTTCCTTCGTGCAAATGTTCCATTTGGCCTTCTTGAACCTCTGTTAGATGATATTCTACTTGATTGAGCCTGAGGGTGAAAATTAGGTAGTAGGACACTCACTAGTTTGTAAACATTGGGTCATGTCTTGAACCCAATTAATTGTTCACACAGATACATCATCTTGAGAAACGTGAGACTCATTTGTAATAGAAAAAATAGCATCCTTTTCTAATTCATTTTCATCGATTGACCCTATAGCAAGCTATTCACAGAGACCTTTAGCTCTAACCAATTTGGAAATCTTGATATCCACATCATATTCCATGACCTTAGTGATCCACCCTACCCTTTTTTCATTCAGATCTTTGTTCAACAGAAACTCCTTTACACTTGAGTGCACAACCAGAATATGAATCTTATTGTTTGACACTAGAGGCTTAAACTTCTTTAGGCTTCTGATCACACTGAGAACATGTTTCTCAACAAAAGTATACCTCTATTCATAATCAGTAAGTACTTGGCTAAAGAAAGCTATGGGTTGTTCTAAGTTATCGCTATTTTTCTGAACCAGCATAACAGAGATTAAACTACAGCTACCAAAAGAATACAAAAAGAAGTCTTTAGAGAAATCTAGATTTACCAATGTTAGAGTAGATGCTAAAGCCTCCTTGATTTCTTCAAAACTACGCTTTGCTTCTTTTTTCCAACTAAAAACTGTGTTCTTTTTTAGAATGGTAGTCAAAGGCTATAGTAGGTTTACAACATTTGGAATGAACCTTCTTAGAAAGTTAATTCTCCCTAAAAAGCTCTGCACTCCTTTCTTGTGATTGGGTAATGGCAGTTGAAGTATAGCTTTGACTCTTCTCGTATCAATGGTGACTCCATCCTTTGTTACTATATAGCCTAACAATCTACCTTCATCAACTGCAAAAATACTTTTTGTAGGATTGAGGGATATCCCAAACTCCCTGCATTTCTCAAAAACTTTCTTGAGATGTAACAAATGTTCATCAGCAACTTTTAAATATACAGTTATATCATCTAAATAAACCAGCAAAATTTTTTGGATTAAACTCTAAAATGCCATATCCATGGCACATTGAAAGGTGGCACCAACATTAGATAAACCAAAAGGCATTGTCTTGTAGGCCATAGTACCCCATTTTGTTGTAAATGCATTTTTATACTAATCCTCCTCTTTGAAAAGAATTTGGTTATAACCAGAATACCCATCTAGAAGAGAAAATATTTCTGAACCAGCAACAACTTGGAGAATTTGTTACATAGACGGTAAGGGATAATGATCCTTCAAAGATGCTCTATAAAGATCTCTAAAATATACACATAGTCTTATCTCACCACTCTTCTTCCTAACCGGCACAAGGTTAGAAACCCATGAAGTGTGCATAATAGGAAAGATGATACCCCCCTCACCTAGTTTGGTCAGCTCTTTAATCATTAAGGGCTCAAGCTTAGGATTCAAGGGCCTTTGTTTTTGTCTAACAAGCTTGACACCAGGCTCTAACTCAATTGTATGTTGTGCAATATGAGGATCAAACCCCCTTAAATCAAAATATTGCCAACCAAAAACATCATGATATTCTTGGCATAAAACAATGAAAGCTCTCTTATCCTCAGCTGAACCAATTTTACCTAATTTGAGGAGCTTACCTTTAAAGATTTCCACTTCTTCATGATGATCTTCCTTGACATGAATTCCAACTTTATTCTTCTTAAGCTGATCATCAGGATTAAATATGGATTCCAAGGTAACCAGCCCTTTGAGAATTTTATCGGTCTTCAACTGTATCACTTGATTAGCATACTGTTGTTTGAATTTTTCCTGGTTTACTACAGAAAATTGATCCTCTTGTAGCAGAAAGTTCACTATATGTTCATCACTTTCAAATACCTACCAGTTAATGTTGTTATCAAGAATTGACGGCCTGATAACAACCTTGACATACTGCTGTATTTTATCCTTTTTAATATCAATTGGGATATCAAAATGTGCTCCAATTGCTGCAAGTTTGTCAGCATGTTTGTTCTAATTCTTTGGGATAGATACTAAGTGAAAGGCATTAAATTCTTCAATCATATTCCACACTATGTTTCTATAAGACTTTAGTGTGTCATTTTTAGCAACATTGACCCCCCTGACCTGATTGACTATCAATTCACTATCTCCATAGACTCTTAAATAGTCAATTCCTCTTTTCCTTGCCCATTCAAGGCCTTGGATAAGTCCTTCATGCTCAACACTATTGTTATAACATGCAAAATAAAAATGTTAAGTTGAAAAGTACTTATCGCCTTGTGGAGAAATCAACATTGCACCTCCACCTGCCCAATTCTTGCTTCTGGAACCATCAAAGAACATCTCCCAAAGTTTGCCTTGTTGCAGCAACTGATCTGAATCCTTTTCAAGGTTTCGAATCTCTGCGTCAGGCTCAAGTATGACATAGTTACCCATACCAGCATCTTGAATAAGGGTTTTTGGAATATCTAACACATTTTCAACTGCCCATTCATGCAATGGCACATTAGGAATAGCTTCTAGTTGAAGTTCTTGAGCAACAACCACCTCACTGTCAGTGAAAGTGACACAATTGGTGTTTGCAGCAATAGGAGAAGCATTAACGAGACTTGGGTTATATGGCTCAATATGATCTTTAGCAACCTTTTTGATTTAGTGGTAACCTTAGTTCCATATCTAGTTCTAAACAACATATGTGACCAATTAGTTGACACATAACCACCTATCTTGGCTGTAAAGTCTCTTAATAAGCACAAGGAAAAGAAAGGTGGAAGGTTTATGGCACATATGTTTTGGGGAACTGAAAAATTAGGACAAGCATAAAGGGTAAGACTCAAATATTTAATGATGCATAGTGTATTAACAAAGGTACCATCCAATTGGATTACTCCTTTATCTAAAAGTTGATACTTTAGCCCAAGCTTGTCCGCAATCTGCTTTGGCATCAAAGAGCTACTAGCTCCACTGTCTACCATATAGTTATGAACTAACTTGTCACCTATGATTACTGACACGTAAAATGGAGGTGGTTTAACTATTTTTCCTGTCTCTTTGCTAGGCTATTGATCATTTCCCTGAGGATTATTTGTTAACACAACTCTAACTTGACCTATTGGAGACTCAACTTCATCAGACATTTTCAAACTTGACAAGGCTAACTATAACATATCTTTTTGACCTGGTATAGCTAATGAGTCCCACATAGAAATTGTAACATTCATCTTTTTCATACTATAAAGAATATTATAGGGTACGGCGAGGGTTACTTTATAATGTAACTTCATGCCAGTGTGATAAACTAGCAAGTGTGGCTACTCCTTGATTGAGAGTTGTTGATCTCTTTGCAAACCATGGGTCACTTGAGATGTAGATAGTCCCACAGTTGCCACCTTTCCTCTATTAGCTGGTTGATCAAGCTCAAATGCTCTCTTCTTCTCCCTGGTGTTAGCTACAATTAGAGAATTATCTACATTTAATCCACAAAATTCTTCACCTTGCTAGTTAAGTAAGGTAGCATCATTGATAAGCTGATCTTGGTATTGTGGAGATGCATCATTAAATGCAGTCTGCTATGAACTTGAGGCATTTTGTATCATAAGTGCGTGATTGATGAGTTCCTTTGAGCAGGTGGCCTGATTGTGGGGCTGGTTGCAAAGGTAGCACCACTCATAATTGGATGCCAAGTTGTTTTGAATAGGAACCAGGTCCTTGAATGCACTAATAGGTGATGGAGAATAGGCCTAAAAAGGTCTTGTGTTCACATTCTAGCTTAGGCCCTAGTAATTACCCTAGTAAGCTTGTCTACTACCTTGATATGCAAGTTGTTGACCTGAATTCTGCTGTCAATAAGGCCTACTATATGATTGCTGCTTCTCTAAACTTACAAGCTTGTTACCAAAAGACTGTAATAGACTTTTGATTTCCTATAACTCATTTGGAGAACCTGAAGCAACATTTTCTTGTGTTACAACAACTCGAACAGGTGGCAGAGGTGCAAAAGCTGGTATCTGTAGAGGAATATTTGCATAGATCTCTGGGAATATAGGCATTGGTGGCCTAGGAGCAAGTCTACCAGCCTATATTAGGCTATTTTCAGCTCTGATTGCTATTTCAAAGGCACCTAGTAGAGAAACCCCTCCCATTGATTGTATCATAAGAGCTATATCGCTGTTAAGAGCCCTCAAAAAGTACAAAAATGCATATTCTAGAGGTGGCCTCACCGTTGCAGGGATTCTATCCCATGTTCTTTGAAATCTAAAATTGAAATCATTCATCTGCTCTTGTGGAGCCCTCTTAATTATAGTTAATTGTTCCAATACAGACAGATTATCAGACCTGTCTTGAAATTGTTTATGTAACTTGTCTCCAAATTCATCCTAAGTTGCAATTGAATTGACTGCTAAGCTCCTATACCATTGCACAACTCTTCCTTTCAGTGAAGCAGCTAATAATCTCACAGCAACATCCTCTTGGGTTATGTGATGGAATCCGCATAACAAAGCCACATCTCACATGTGTTCAATCGGGGTAGTTTGATCTTCTCCCGTGAAAGTTGGCAGACTCTTCAAGGCTACCATTGGAATGTCATTGTGTTGTCCCAAATTCAAGGGGCTCGCTTCATTAAAAACAACAAAGGGTTGATTCCTTGGAGCAGCCATTGAAAGTGGCTGAGGTGGATTTACTGGTACTCTAGATGAAAACAAAGATGGGATAGCAATATGTGATCCCACAGATGGAGGAGTGGATTAAAGTCTTCTAGAATAAATAATTGTTGTTCCTCACCTTTCTGTTGCTCTGCCTTGTCTTCTTGGTGGTGATAGCTGTAGATATTTGAAAGGACCTGAGTTGCTCCTTGTCTGAACTCTTCTCATAAACTGTAGAAGGCACTATTTTCTAGAGTTCTTCCTCTTTATGGAGTCGCCAAGTATGCAAAATGACTTCTATAAAGTCTGGGACTCGCTAGTTGCATACTAAACTAGTAGTTCAATCTAAATATTGTCCCTCTGGGCATGCCAGAAACTGTTGTCACCTAGAAATGCACCCTATGCATAGTGATGGAAACTGAGCATTCTAGTGAAACATGGGATCATTTCAAGGCTATGGGTAACCTGATGTTGAAATGACCATCCAGAGAAGGCCGACTACCTTTGTGCTATCACCTATACTACTAATCTTTGTGAGGTAAAGGGAGAAAGAATACATAAATCAGAAATTACTCCTATGGTGATACACCAATTTTTTTCGGGAGACATATAACATAGTTTAGACACACAATTTCAGTCAATCACAAAAGTATTGTCTTACACAAGTCAATCACATACATTTTCTGAATAAACATTTCATGAAAAGGATCATATGGCTACACCCCTAGAAGGAAGAAACAACTTCACAACTAGAGAATACTGCACTATCACACATCTCACAACCTACAAAAATACATATTACTCTACAGAAAGGTGCTGAAATAAGAGATAACCACAAGGAATCATATAGTTTCATAAGTAGTTTCATCAATTATATGAATGCACATGATTTAATAGAGAGATTGGAAAATTAAAGTACTTATACTCATTGATTTCAATGGTGAACACTTATATACATGTTTATCATGAGCTACAAAACATAGCCTTTCTTCTACAAAGAACTCTACAAGTTATAGAAGAAGAAAAGTACCAAGTCCAAACTATCTACAAAAAGGAAAAAAAAATGCCTTAAATACAAAAGAGTGTTGGCCCCTTAGGGCTTACAAAAATATCACCCTTTAGGATAAATCTCCCTTAGATCTTTTTGATGAAATTAATGCTGCATCCCCATGTCCTTGTTGCCTATGTCGGTGAAGAAACATTCCTAGAGAAGCCCTCAGATCTTTCACATCTACCACATTCATTTTTGATCCTCGTGTCCACCATTGAACCTCCTTGTCAAGTGCTTTGAATGCTCTTGAGCTCAGAATAGATACACGTTGCTTTTCATCCTGTTGATCTTCTTCATCTGTTTCAGCTACCAATGATTCACTCATAGCTTTCTTTGATTGGTTGAGCATACTCTACATAGATTCTTCGGGCGGTCAAAAGCTCCTCCTTTAGAATCACATGTCGGTGAGAAACTAATCGTGTCTCCCCAATGCGATTAAATCCTCCCGCAACCATCGGCATAACATGGAACTGTTGATGAGAGTTCTTAGCGAGCCCAAAAGTCATTCTGATATCACCTTTGTTATCACCCAGAATATTGGAAAGACATATCGCTTTTGACAAGATGTTACAACGAGCCCCTTGGAGTTACAAAAATTTCTTTCATTGCTGAGACCTTTTCCCTTCGGCAAGAGCCTTTGGCAAGCAACCTCATTTTCTCCAAGCTCCTATCACTTCATTCTATGAGACTCACCGTCGGTCGGTGAGACCTCTTGCCGAAGGCAAAATGCTTTGGCGAGCTCTTTTTATTTAGGGAAGACTCCTACGCCATCGGTGAGACATCTTGTCGATCTCTTTTTTTTTCTCCCTCAGCTCACTTGATTCCATCGCCAAGACATTCCTAGGTCACCGAGACTTCTTAGTGACCCTTTTTGTTTTCTTCCCGAGCTCATTCTATATCGGCAAGACCCTCCGATTTACTGAGACCTTATGCTAAAGGCAAAACTTTCTTCGGAAAGCTCTTTTTTCTGTCGGGGAGACTCCTGCCGAAGGAAAAACACATATCGAGGCCCCCTTTACCTTTTGGTGAGACCACCTCCACATCGCCGAGACATCACGATGATTCCTCCATCCTTCACTGAAAACATCATCTCCTGCCGAGGCTTCTTCATCTATCGGCAAGACACCTGAGTGTCGGTGAGAGTTTATTAATGTCTCCCTGAATGCACTCCATGCTACGAAGCTCTACATTTCTTTCAGTGAGACATTGGCAAGTTGGGAAGACTTTATAGTGAGGTCCATTAGTCATACCGATACCCGCTTTCATCGCTGAGACCACACCATGTGGGCAAGCTATTACCCTGACGACTGGAAACTACACCGATATCAAATATGTCGGGGAGACCTCCTTTCTTCGGTGAGACATTCGCGAAGGCACCAACCTTTGCTGATAGCCCATCCTTTTGGGAAGACATCTTGTTGAAGGAAAAATTTAAGCTGAGAGCTCCCCGATGAACTACTGTCGGCATGACCTCTTGCATTCGGCAAGACCTTTTGTCGAAGATGCCTCGCCTCGCCGAGACTCACCCTTCTTGTCAAGGAGACATGACCATTTCATTAAGACCATTTTTTGAGGGCACAACCCTATACCGAATGTGTCATCCCCTCGGCAAAACACTTGTTAATGGGGAGACTCTGGCCAAGCTTCATTATTGTCGCGGAAACATCGGCCCGTCGGCCAGACATTCGCCTGAGATGATTTTATTTCCACAATGCGACCATTTCCTTCGGATGATGCCTTCATTTAGCGAGAGCCCTTTTAGTCAGTGAGACATTCTGAAGGTCTTGGCGACTCTCTCCTTAGAGGATTTTCATGCCCAACTTGAACAAGGCAGGCTTCCAAACTGAGTTCCCTATGACCTGGCATCAGATTCATGACTTTTTCCCTTGTGCGAATGATCCATTTGGCCTCCTCGAACCTCTGTCACATGATTTATCCTTCCTAATTGAGCCTGCAGGTGAAAATTAGGTAACATTTCTGGTGACCTTTGCTGGATGTTTGCTTGCTAAACATGGAAAACCAATAGCCAAAACTTTTCCATTGGTCCTGGAGTCATTAGGAAGCTCAGAAAAATTAAAATGTCAACCTTGCACATAGGTCAAACATGTTTGAACTGATTATATAGGTCATAACAGATTACCCAAACCTCAAGCAACAGGAGAAACCGAAAAGGAAATATTTACTATGCTAAAACACCACTTAGGAAAAGGAAAAAAAATCTAAACTAAAGTGCAGAAGCACTTATTGGAAACATAAACCTAAACTAATATATACAATAGAGGAACTCCATCCGACTTTAAAACAAGGCTTGAGGTGTATCCCATTAACTGGGATAGGAAGCACTTCCCCTTGTGTTGTGGCCAGTTGGTAAGCATTGTGCTCCCTACAGTCTCTAATAATAAACAGACTTGTCCACATGTTGTCAAACATGGTGTGATGGCCTGGCCTACTTTTCAAAACATCCCATTTCAGCACAAGATCTCCCACCTTGAAAACTCTTTCTGAAGCCTTCTTGTCAAATGTCTTATTTGTTTGGAGTTGATGATACTCCAAAACTTTCATTGCTTTGTCCCTTGATTCTTGAAGCTCCATGAGCTCTGTATATCTCACAGTCATTGGGTCCTATTCCTCAAACATCTCCAACTAGTGAATAATGTCTAGAGCTAGAAGCTCTACGGATAGAGGTAACCTGGCCTACTTGCCATATAATAACATGTATGGTGAATTACCAATAGACCTCTTAATAGTCACTCTATCTGCCCAAAGTGCATACTTTAATCTAATGTGCCAGGTCCTTTGATTATCCTCCATTGTTCTTTTGATAATCCTAATAAGATTCTTATTTGTGCTTTCAACTAAACCATTACCCTGAGGGTAATAATTTGAGGATGTATTCAAAAGAATTGCATGTTTAACAGCCCAATCAATTAATCTTAATCCCACAAATGCAAGAGCATTATCGGATATCATAGAGTCAGGAACTCCAAATCTGGTGACTATATCCTCATAAAAATTCAAAATTGAAGATTATTTTGCTTCTTTCAAAGCTATCGCTTCTGTCCACCCTATGAAATAGTCTGTGGCAGTGAGCAACCACTTGTGACTAGTACTGGATGGTGGATTAATCAGCCCAATAAAGTCAATTCCCCATCTCATGAAGGGTTGCTCCACCTGAATTGGATGCAGATAAATAACGGGCAGTTTTTCTTTTCCTGCAAACAAGGCACATTTGATACACTTTCTTGACCAACCATATGCATCCTTAAATAAGCTAGGCCAGTAGTAATCAGCTATCATGATTTTCCAAGCAACTGTCCTTGGAGCAAAATGACCCCCTGCAGCTCCATTATGAAACTCATGAAGTACCTTTTCAATCTGATCACTGTGAATACATCTTAACAGAACACCATTTAGATCCCTTTTAAAAAGAACATTATTTACCAGCACATATGGTATGGACTACAGTCTAAAGTATCTTCTTTTGGCTCTATTCAAACCTAATGGACACTCACTAGTTTGTAAAAATTGGGTCATGTCTTGAACCCAATTAATTGTTCCCATAGGTACATCATCTTGAGAAACCTGAGACTCATTTGTATTAGCAAAAATAGCATCCTTTTCTAATTCATTTTCACTGATTGACCCTGTAGCAAGCTATTCATAGAGACCTTTAGCTCTAACCAGTTTGGAAATCTTGATATCCACATCATATTCCATGACCTTAGTGATCCACCCTGCCCTTTTTTCATTCAGATCTTTGTTCAATAGAAACTCCTTTACACTTGAGTGCACAACCAGAATATGATTCTTATTTTTTGACACTAGAGGCTTAAACTTCTTTAGGCTTTTGATCACAGTGATAACATGTTTCTCAACAAAAGTATACCTCTCTTCATAATCAGTAAGTACTTGGCTAAAGAAAGCTATGGGATGTTCTAAGTTATCACTATTTTTCTGAACCAGCATAGCAGAGATTTAACTACGACTACCAAAAGCATACAAAAATAAGTCTCTAGAGAAATCTGGATTTACCAATGTCGGAGTAGATGCTAAAGCCTCCTTGATTTCTTCAAAACTACCCTTTGCTTCTTTTGTCCAGCTCAAAACTACGTTCTTTTTGAGCATGGCAGTCAAAGGCTGTAGTAGGTTTGCAACATTTGGAATGAACCTTCTTAGAAAGTTAATTCTCCCTAAAAAGCTCAGCAATCCTTTCTTGTGATTGGGTAATGGTAGTTCAAGTATAGCTTTGACTCTTTCAGATCCTTGGTGACTCCATCCTTTGATACTATATGGCTTAACAATCTACCTTCATGAACTACACAAATAATTTTTGTAGGATTGAGGGATATCCCAAACTCCCCACATTTCTCAAAAACTTGCTTGAGATGTAACAAATGTTCATCTACAACTTTTGAATATACAATTATATCATCTAAATAAACTAGCATTTTTTTTTTGATTAAACTTTGAAATGCCATATCCATGGCATGCTGAAAGGTGGCACCAACATTAGATAAACCAAAAGGAATTCTCTTGTAGGCCATAGTACCCCATTTTTTTGTAAATTCTTTTTTATACTGATCCTCCTCTTTGACAAGAATTTGGTTATAACCAGAATACCCATCCAGAAGAGAAAATATTTCTGAACTAGCAACAGCTTGGATAATTTATTCCATAGACGGTAAGGGATAATGATCCTTCAGAGATGCTCTTTTAAGATCTTTAAAATCTACGCATAGTCTTATCTCTCCGCTCTTCTTCCTAACTAGCACAAGGTTAGAAACCCATGAAGTGTGCTTAATAGGAAAGATGATACCCCCCTCAACTAGTTTGTTCAGCTCTTTAATCATTAAGGGCTCAAGCTTAGGATTCAAGGGCCTTTGTTTCTGTCTAACAAGCTTGACACTAGGCTCTAACTCAATTGTATGTTGTGAAATATGAGGATCAAACCCCCTTAAATCAAAATACTGCCAAGAAAAAGCATCATGATATTCTTGGCATAAAACAATGAAAGCTCTCTTATCCTCAGCTAAATTTTGTTTACCTAATTTGAGGAGCTTACCTTTAAATATTTCTACTTCTTCATGATGATCTTCCTTGACTTGAATGCCAACTTTATTCTTCTTAGACTGATCATCATAATTAAATATGGATTCCAAGGTAACCAGCCCTTTGGGAAGTTTATTGGTCTTCAACTATATCACTTGATCATCATATTGTTGTTTGACTTTTTCCTGGTTTACTACAGAAAATTGATCCTCTTGTAGCGAAAAGTTCACTATCTGTTCATCACTTTCAAGTACCTGCCAGTTAATGTTGTGATCAGGAATTGATGGCCTGATAACCACCTTGACATACTGTTGTATTTTATCATTTTTAATATCACCTAGAATATCAAAATGTGCTCCGATTGCTGCAAGTTTGTCAGCATGTTTGTTCTGATTCTTTGGGATAGATACTAAGTTAAAGGCATTAAATTCCTCAATCATATTCCACACTATGTTTCTATAAGAATTTAGTGTGTCATTTTTAGCAATATTGACCCCCCTGACCTAATTGACTATCAATTCACTATCTCCATAGACTCTTAAATAGTCAATTCCTATTTTCCTTTCCCATTCAAGGCCTTGGATAAGTCTTTCATACTCAGTACTATTGTTAGAACATGCAAAAGAAAAACGGAAGGCTGAAAATTACTTATCGCCTTGTGGAGAAATCAACATTGTACCTCCACCTGCCCCATTCTCGCTCCTGGAACTATCAAACAACATCTCCCAAAGTCCACCTTGCTTTTGTAGCAACTGATCTGAATCCTTTTCAAGGTTTGGAATCTTTGCGTCAGGCTCAAGTATGACAGAGTTACCCATACCGACATCTTGAAAAAGGTCTTTCAGACTATCTAACACATTTTCAACTGCCCATTCATGTAATGACACATCAATAATAGCTTCTGGTTGAAGTTCTTGAGCGGAAACAAACTCACTATCAGTGAAAGCGACACAATTGGTGTTTACAACAATAGGAGCAACATTAACAGGACTTGGGTTATATGGCTCAATATGATCTTTAGCCAACCTTTCTGATGTAATGGTAACCTTAGTTCCATATCTAGTTCTAAAAAACATATTTGACCAATCAGCTGACACATAACCACCTATCTTGGCTCTAAAGTCTCTTGATAAGCACAAGGAAAAGAAAGGTGGAAGGTCTATGACTTATATGTCTTGGGGAACTAAAAAATTAGGACAAGCATGAAGGGTAAGACTCAAATCTTTAATGATGCCCAGTTTATTAACAGAGGTACCATCCAATTGGACTACTCCTTTCTCTAAAGGCTGATACTTTAGCCCAAGCTTGTCTGCAATCTGCTTTGGCCTCATAGAGCTACTAGCTCCATTGTCTACCATATAGTTATGAACTAACTTGTCACCTATGATTATTGACACATAAAATGGAGGTGGTTTAACTCTTTTTCCTGTCTCTTTGCTAGGATGTTGATCATTTCTCTGAGGATTATTTGTTAACACAACTCTAACTGGACCTATTGGAGACTCAACTTCATCAGACATTTTCAAACTTGACAAGGCTGACTGTAACATATCTTTTTGACCTGGGATAGCTAATGAGTCCCACATAGAAATTGTAACATTCATCTTTTTCATACGATCAATAATATTATAGGGTACGGCTGGGGTTACTTTATAATGTACCTTCATGCCAGTGTGATCAGCTATCAAGTGTGGTTGCTCCTTGATCAGGAGTTTTTGATCTCTTTGCAAACCATGGGTTGCTTGAAATGTAGATAGTCCCATAGTTGTCGGCTTTCCTCTATCAGCTGCTTGATCAAGCTCAAATGCTCTCTTCTTCACCCTGGTGTTAGCTACAACTGGAGAATTATCTACATTTAATCCACAAAATTCTTCACCTTGCCAGTTAAGTAAGGTAGCATCATTGAATGCAGTCTGCTACGAACTTGAGACATTTTGTACCATAAGTGCCTGATTGATGAGTCCATTTGAGCAGGTGGCCTGATTGTGGGGCTGGTTGCAAGGGTAGCACCACTCATAATAGGCTACTAATTTGTTTTGAATAGGAACTAGGTCCTTGATTGCACTAACATGTGCTGGAGAATAGGCCTGAAAAGGTTTTGTGTTCACATTCTATCTTGGGCCCTGGTAATTTCCCTAGTAAGCTTGTCTACTACCTTGATATGTTTGTTGCTGACCTGGATTCTGCTATTGATAAGGCCTACTATATGAGTGATGCTTCTCTAAACTTACAAGCTTGTTACCAAAAGACTGTAATAGACTTTTGATTTCCTATAACTCATTTGGAGAACTTGAAGCAACATTTTCTTATGTTACAGCAATTGGAACAGGTGGCAGAGGTGCAAAAGGTGGTATCTGCAGAGGAATATTTGCATGGATATCTAGGAATATAGGCATTTGTGGCCTAAGAGCAAGTTTACCAACCTGTATTAGGCTATTTTCAGATCTGATTTCTATTTCAAAGGCACCCAGTAGAGAAACCCCTCCCATTGATTGTATAATAACAGCTATATTGCTGTTAAGAGCCCTCAAAAAGTACAAAAATGCATATTCTGGAGGTGGCCTCACCATTGTAAGGATTTTATCCTAGATTCTTTGAAATCTAAAATTGAAATCATTCATCTGCTCTTGTGGAGCCCTCTTAATTGTAGTTAATTGTTCCAATAAAGACAGATTATCAGACTTGTCTTGAAATTATTTAGGCAACTTGTCTCCATATTCATCCCAAGTTGCAATTGAACCGACTGCTAAGCTCCTATACCATTGCACAACTCTTCGTTTTAGTGAAGCAACTAATAATCTCACAGGAACATCCTCTTGGCTTATGTGAAGGACTCTACATAACGAAGCCACATCTCGCATGTGTTCAATCGGGGTAGTTTGATCTTCTCCCGTGAAAGTTGGCAGACTCTTCAAGGCTGCCATTGGAATGTCATTGTGCTATGCCAAATTCAAGGGGATCCCTCCATTAAAATAAACAAAGGGTTGATTCCTTGGAGCGGCCATTGGAGGTGGCTGAGGTGGACTTACTGGTACTCTAGATGAAAAGAAATATGGGACAACAATGTGTGATCCCACAAATGGAGGAGTGGATTGAGTTCTTCTAGATTAAATAATTATTGTTCCTCACCTTTCTGTTGCTCTGCCTTGTCTTCTTGGTGGTGACAGCTACAGATATTCAAAAGGACCTGAGCTGCTCCTTGTCTGAACTCTTCTCATAAACTATATAGAAGGCGTTATTTTATGGAGTTCTTCCTCTTTATGGAGTCGCCAAGTATGCCAAATGACTTCTATAGAGCTTGGGACTCACTGGTTGCATACTAAACGAACAGTTCAATCTAATTTTTTTCCCATTGGGTGTGCCAGAAATTGTTGTCACCTAGAAATACACCCTATGCATAGTGATTGAAATTGAGCTTTCTAGTGAAACATGCGATCATTTCAAGGCTGTGGGTCACCTGATGTTGAAATGAACCTCCGAAGAAGGTCAAATTCCTTTGTGCTATCACCTATACTACTAATATTTGTGAGGTAAAGGGAGAAAGAATACATAAATCAGAAATTACTCCTATGGTGATACACCAAGTTTGTTCGGGAGACATATAACATAGTTTAGACACACAATTTTAGTCAATCACAAAAGTATTGTCGTACACAAGTCAATCACATACATTTTCTACATAAAAATTTCATGAAAAGGCTCATATGGCTACACCCCTAGAAGGAAGAAACAACTTCACAACTAGAGAATATTGCACTATAACACATCTCACAACCTGCAAAAATACATATTGCTCTATAGAAAGGTGCTGAAATAAGACATAACCACAAGGAATCATACAATTTCACAAGTAGTTTCATCAATTATACAAATGCACACGATTTAATAGAGAGATTGGAAAAGTAAAGCACTTATACTCATTGATTTCAATGGTGAACACTGATATACATGTCTGTCATGAGCTACAAAACATAACCTTTCTTGTGCAAAGAACTCTACAAGTTACAAAAGCAGAAAAGTACCAAGTCTGAACTATCTAAAAAAAGGAAAAAAAATTCCTTAAATACAAAAGAGTGTCGGCCCCTTAGGGCTTACAAAAATATCTCACTTCGGGATAAATCTCCCTCAAATATTTTTCATGAAATTAATGTTGCATCCCCATGTCCTTGTTGCCTATGTCGGTGAAGAAACATTCTCGGAGAAGCCCTTAGATCTTTCGTAGCTACCGCATTCATTTTTGATCCTTGTGTCCACCTTTAAACCTCCCTGTTGAGTGCTTTGAATGCTCCTGAGCTCAGAACAGATACACATTGCTTTTCATCCTGTTGATCTTCTTCATCTACTTTAGCTGGCAATGATTCACTCTTAGCTTTCTTTGATTGGTTGAGAATACTCCATGTAGATTCTTTGAGCGGTCAAAAGCTCCTCCTTTAGAATCGTATGTTGATGAGACACTAATCGTGTCTCCCTGATGTGATTAAATCCTCCCGCAACAATTGGCATAACATGGAACTATTGATGAGATTTCTTAGCGAGCCAAAAAGTCATGCCGAGATCGCCTTTGTTATCATCCAGAATATCGGCAAGACATATCGCTTTCGGTAAGATGTTACAATGAGCCCCTTGGAGTCACACATAAATCTCTTTCATCGCTGAGACCTTCTCCCTTCGGAAAGACCCTTTGGCAAGCAACCTCATTTTCTTCGATCTCCTATCATTTCATTTGATGAGACTCCCTGTCGGTCGGTGAGACCTCTTGCCGAAGGAAAAATGCTTTGGCGAGCTCTTTTTATTTTGGGAAGACTCTTAAGCCCTCGGCGAGACATCTTGTCGATCTCTCTTTTTTCTCCCCAAGCTCACTTGATTACGTCGCCAAGACATTCCCGAGTTGCTGAGACTTCTTAGCGACCCCTTTTGTTTTCTCCCTGAGCTCATTATGTATCGGCAAGAACCTCCACTTCACTGAGACCTTATGCTGAAGGCTAGAATTTCTTCGGCAAGCTCTTTTTTCTATCGGGGAGACTCCTACCAAAGGAAAAACACATATTGAGGCCCCTTTTACCTTTCGGCGAGACCACCTCCGCATCACCAAGAGATCACGAGGATTCCTCCATCCTTCGATGAAACTGTCATCTCCTGCCGAGACTTCTTCATCTGTCGGCAAGACACCCGAGTGTCGGTGAGAGTTTATTGATGTCTCCCCAAACACACTCCATGCTACTGAGCTCTACATTTCTTTCGGCGAGACACTCGCAAGTCGGGAAGACTTTATAGCGAGGTCCTTTAGTCATACCGATACCCGCTTTCGTCGCTGAGACCACACTATGTCGGCAAGACATTACCCCAACAACTAGAAACTACACCAATATTAATCCTTGGGAAGATCTCTCTTCATCATCATAGGCTTTTATAGTTATTTTTCTTCTAGCATCAATTGCATTTTTTGAATATCCAAGTACATGGATAAGTTTTAAAGTACATATATTTAGGTTAGCTCCACCATCTATTAGAACACTTTTGACCTGATGTTTGTGAATTAAAACCTCAATGCTAAGGGAAACATTGTGTGGGTGGTTGAGTGATACATCATCCTTTTCAAAAAATGGTAGGAAATGAGGCAAAGTCAAGTGCCCCACCATAGCTTGGAATTGGAAAAATTCCTGATTATTTGGTATTGTGGTGGCTACTAGATCTTGTTCTAGAATTTCTTTATGAGCTAGTGAAATTTTGAGGAGTTCCAATATGGATATTTGAGCTGGTATTTTCTACAATTGATCAAATATGTTGTATTGTGTTGCAAGGGAATCAATTGCTTTGGATGTAGCTCCTTTCAGTATTACTTTGGCTTGCCCTCTTGTGGTTGCATTGACTTGTAAATTTTCTTTTTTATCTTTGATTTTAATGACATTAATCTGATTATCATTTGTAGCAACATGTGTAATCAAATTTATTGGTATGATGTCATTAATTTGAGGGGATTCGGTGTTGATGTCATGGAGATGAGTTTCAATTGCAACAATGCTTTGTTCATGCTTTACTGTGGTGTCATTAATTGAATTATCAATTGCAATAATGTCTTTTTGGCCCTTGATTTCGATATCCTTAGTCTAGCATTCTCTGATTGGTATGATGTCATTGATTTGATGTGATTTGGTGTTGATGTCATGGTGATGAATTTTAGTTGTAACAATGTTTCTTTGACCCTTAATTTTGATGTTCTTTGTTTGATCTTCAACTAGTTCAATATAATGAATGGTAGAATCATAAACATAGTTCACATTTTTCCCTTTGGGGTTTGATGAAGAGGACTCCCCCTTTTCGTAGTTAGGTAAAGGATTCTTGAATGCTCCATGATCAATATTTGTTTAGGTTACTTCTACAAATATTTCTTTTCTATCAATCAAATATTGTAATAAATGTTTCAGTTGCATACAATCATTTGCTTTCTATCCTTTGTTTCTATGAAAGTCACAATAATATGCATCATTCCACCATGAAGGTTTAAGTCTTGGTTCCCAATCTATTGCTTCTAGTAATGTTATAACTTTGGTTGCAAGAAGCAAATTTAATGTTGATTCCAATGACTTTCCCAAAGGTGTGAATATTCTTAAATTTGAGGATGTTCGATATGGTGGTGGTCTAGATTCAGTATTATTTAGATTGTTGTTCTGATTGGTTTTGGTGGCAGCTATTGTCAAGTTAAATATTGGTTTTGCATTTTGTGTTTCAGCTGAAGCATCATTGTTACCAACATTCTTGTTTCTTTTCCAAAATGTTGATTTATCATTGTTGTTATAATTATTGAGAGAGTTGGTTGAGTTGTTTCCTTCATTGTAAATTTTTATGACTCCTCTTTTGACCAAAGATTCTTTGATTTTGATTCCATTTTCAATCAATTTATCAAAGGTAGATGGACATTGTAATTAAAGTCTATAGCTCATATCATCATTTATATTTTCAATAAATATTTCCATTTTTCCTTTTCAAGTATGAGACGAGAATATCTTGCAAACAATCTTCTCCACCTTTGCAAAAATATGTGGAATGAGTCACCCTTTTTTGTTTTGTATTGCAAAGGTCCTTCATTGTTATCTCATGTTGGATGTTGTAGGAGTATTGGGTGATGAATTTATTAACCAACTCTTCAAAGGTTTGAATTGGTGGTGCAAGTTTGGAGATCCATTCTAGGCATTGTCCCCCTAGGCTGCGTGGAAAAAATCTCATCAAGTAAGTTTCTTCATGTGAAAATTCAAGGCTCATGGTTAAAAATTCACTCACATGATCTATTGGATTTGTTTTACTAGTGTATTTATCATGACTTGGGAATTCAAAATGTTTGGGAAAAGGAATCATGTTGATAGTTTGATCAAAGGGATATGGGTAGATGTCTTGTATCAAGTATCTTTTTGAGGTTCCTCTTTGCATGTCTTGAATCTGTTGTTGGAGATTTTTCATTTAATGAGTTATTGCAACCACTTAATCTATGTTTGGTGGATCATTTTTAGTATTTTTAAGAGGTTCTCTCAATTGATTAACATCAAAGTCATGTGCAATTTCGATACCTTGATTAGCCAACATTAAGAAGTATTTTTCCCCATCTCTTTCAAAAATATTTTCTAGGAACTTGTGGAAATTTGGATCTTGTTGAGCATGTTGGATGTCTTCCCTAGTTATTTCCTCACCTTCAGATTGGTGGAGTTTGTGGAAATGATTTTCCTTAGCCTTAGCCATGGTGTTTTGAGTGTCAAGTTCTTTTTCTTTGAGTTTCTGCTTTTGGGATCTTGTTTGAACGGGCATACAAGTGTTATAATTTGACTAAATTTTTGATATTTGTTTGAGGAGTGCCAAGGATAATAAATAAGTCAAATAGAATGAAAAATTCTATTGATGAGACTAAGTGGAGTCTAATTATACAACTTTATTTCATGATGGAGGATGACAGATCCTGATGAGGGAACTTAACTTAACAATTAGAGGTATGATGGATATTTAGGATCTTTAAGGTGTTAGATCTTGGTTCAGTTTGAAGAATTTGACTTGTAAATGTCAGTTTCAACAAGTTTAATATTTTTTTGTGTCTGAGGAATGATTTTGCATTGACAAGGATTCCTAATTCTGGTTCAAACTAACACACAAGGGATGAATTTAGCTCTCTGGTTTTGAATTTACTGGATGCACTAAAACAGGGTATGGATGCACTAAAATATTGCGCAAATGTACTAAAAAATAGCTTGGATGCACTAGAATATACCCAAGATGCGCTAGGAAAAGAACTCAATGCACTGGACAATGGAAAAGATGTGCTAGAAAATACACTTAATGTGCTAAAATTTGAACTCAATGCGCTAACTAATGACTCCAATGCACTAGAAAGTGGATTAAATGCACTAGAAAAAGTTAGTAATGCGCTAGAGTGCCCCTAAGTATGTGATTTTAACATGGTATTTTGTAGGTGGATGCATTAAAAGGGTTTGTGAATGTGCTAAAAGATGGAACAGATGCACCAGAAAGTGGCTTGGATGCACTAAAATCTAGACCAAATGCATTGGATAATGACTCAAATGTGCAAGAAAATAGACTCAATGCACTAGAAAATGGACTGAATGCACTAAAAGATGTTGCAGATGTGCTAGAAAATACCCTATATGTGTTATAAAATGTAGTGAATGCATTGAAACAGAGGATGTATGTGCTAATTTGGAATTGTTTAGTGTTTTTGCAAGTTTGTCTAGTTATTTTCCCTTGAATCTATGAATATGATTGTTTCTAGGGTATGTTGTTTTCACCAATTATTTTTGCTTGGTTTCTAGTTTGTGAATTATGTGAATTAAGTGCTTTAAATGGAGTATTTCTTGAATTATGACTTCAAACACAACAAAAATTTGTCAAATAGTTGTGTCAAGCTTAAGAACTAAACATTGATTGTTTATTCAAGAATTTGGTCTGATTCCTTCGATTTCCATGGGTATAACACAAGAGAAGATAGTTCAAGCACTTTTATAATCTCAAGGGCCACTTAAAATACCACAACCCACATCTTAGAACCATGTTAGCTCACACAGTCGTGTCACCCCCTAGAGGGCACCCGTGTTTTTTCCTTTCTCGAGTCTTAACCAAGGTCTAATCCTCCGCCTTTGGCCAGTAATCCATGATGGTTATATGGTGAGTATCTTGGAGGAAGATTCTTCCCTCCCATTGCACTATGATATTAGAAGTGTTCAGAGATTGACTCAGTTGGCTTCTACACTAAGGTTCATAATAAGGGTTTATTTTTAGTGCAACAAATAGATAAACTCCCTTAGTAGATCTCCCAATCTTTAGAACAAAGGATTTGGGGATGGTTATCTTGCACACTACCATCAAATTGTGGACTTTCCCCGAATTCACTTTTGACTATAGTGGGTCAGAAAACTTAGCTTTAGTTGTTCCCACTTAGGTCATTCCTGTAGGGTGAGTAATTTTTCCCACTATGATAGGCCTTCTAAAGGTGTTAACAAAGCATAAAATAGTAAGTATAACTTTTTGGTCACCCAGTTAAGGGGAGAGAATAGGCCTATCACTTCAAGCATAGTAGATAAGGGGTTCTTTAACCTTATAATTAAACTAGGTTCCTAATTTAATTAAAATAAGACAATAATAGCTCCAACCCCTACATACATCATCAGTAGTTTGATATCATTGTCTTTGACCAACATATTAAGCACCTATAGCATAAAAAAGATCAATTATTTCTCGGGATTTTGAATTTCTACAAAATTAACGAGATGTGCTAAATTAGACATCAAATGTGCTAAAAGATCATTCCTATGCACTAAAAGAACTACCAAATGCGCTATTAAAACTATTGAATAAGCTAAAATATCGATCAAATGTGCTAAAAGACCCTTGTATGCACTGAAAGATTTGTTAGATGCACTTAAAGAAGCCCTGAATGCGATGTAACAAGAACTGGATGTGCTAAATATTTCTCGGATGTGTCGTAATAGGAACTGGATGTGCCGAAAGAAACCATAGATGCGCTACCTAAGAGTTCACATCCAAAATCTATACAACTTTGTACAAAACATTAATAAAAAGGGGCTAGGCCCCACAATGGGTGCCAAAATGTGTGTGTGAAGTGTGTAAAGTGAGTAAAGGAGTAATAAAACCACACAAACCCAATGAAACATATTACATTAGAGAATTGAATCACATAATTAATCAAATTCAAAATACAATCAATCACTAAAACCGTTCCATTGTTTCCTATCTCTAAGGATTCCTTGAATCATAATGGCTCTTAGATTTTGCTTGCACTATGACTTCTAGAATGACAACTTAGAGAATGGATGCTGTAAAATACAAGAATCCTAGTTCCTACATGATAATAAACTATATGATTGATTCCATGATAATGATATTGATGTTGTTGTATACAGATGTAGATAATACTATGATAATGATGCTAAATGCTATGGTGGAAATTTTGTATGAAGCTAACTATGATAATGAAAATGTAGCTATGAACTAAGACATGTTTCTAAAATAAAATTTCTCTAAATTTGATAAATTCTAAATGCTCCAATGCTCTAATTCTCAAATGCTCAAAGGTAATTTATGCAGAGTAAGTTTTCTCAAATATGGGATGCCAAATGTTGTAGAATGTGCTTTTATTTATAGGATTTCCAAAGCATAAAATGATGTGGCAGCAACCAACTGTCAATATTTTAGCTGGAGAGATGAACAATGGAGAAGGAAGAAGTTAGAGGGAATCATGGAGGATGTTCCCTTTAAAAGAGCACCATGCCAAGTATAAGAGAGAATGAAATGATGGAGAGAGCCAAGTTTCCAAAGTTTGTTTTAGAATTGGTTGAGGATAATTCTAATTTAAATATTAGACATATTTAAATTCATGTGACACTTGATGAGGTGGCGAGAGGAGAAGTTGGAGACATGTGCCTAAATTCAAATTGGGAATTCAAATTTAGTGAGAAGATTATTAATTAAATAAAAAAAACTATTGACATTTATTTATTTAATTAAAATTAGAGGAATGTGATTTAAGATGGTAGAGTTAGAAAGGTGTGAACTATATAAATAAATTTAGAATTTATTAATAAGTAGACGAATTAAAGGGGTCATTAAATAAATAACTTGTATTTAATTAATTAATTATCTTGATCCCTCTTGTATTTATATGTATTACCGTGTCAACACCTATCTTTTATAGATATTATTGATGGGGTTCTGATTGCTGGTTCAAAGGAAGGGCTCTGCAAGTGGTTTCATCGGCATTCGTTTCACCGGCATTCGCTTCACAAGGCATGGGGAGGCAGCCCTTCCCCTGCCAAGGTTTGTATGGTGGTAAGCGCCCCTCTGTGCCCCTGCTTTCTTTCTTTCTCTGCTTTCCCGTGTGCCAGGGTGCGCCGTCTATGGTTTTTGCTTTATTGTGCGTGGTGTGTTTTCCCGTTTGTGTGCCGAGGCCCCTTGGCTCTAGTCCTTTATCTTGCTGGCAGGGGTTAACCCTTTATGGAGGGGGGTTCAGAGCCTCTTGACACCAATGATCCTGGTTCTCTGCAAAATGCTGGTGTGAAATTGTTCAAAGATGCATTCGCAGCTCAGGATTCTCTGCGATTGCAAGCTCAAAATTTTCTGTGGCTGAGGGCTGCGAGGTGGGCAGCAGGGAAGGTAAGCACTCCTCTGAAAACCCTAATGACCTCTTCTTGCACCCAAACATGGAAATGAAAGAAACAATTGCTAATGAGAGGAGCCGTTTAAGGAACACTGCAATTTTCTTAGCAGCTGTTGATGTGAATAAATTTCCTGCAAGAAGATACATAGATAATTGGTTTGTTAATGTTTGGCAAAAGAAATTCAATATTCATGTTTCCTTTTGTAGATTATTATAGAAAGGTCTTTTTGTGGTTTTCTTTAAAAATAATGAAATGCAGAAAAAAACTCTAGAAAAACTATATTGGAATATAGGAGGATGTGCTTTCTGTGTCTTCACCTAGTCAGCCTCGGCTATTGCTAAGGAAGTTTTAGCCCTCTCTTGCCCTAGGTGGATGATCATGAAAGATCTCCCACTGGAGTTCTGGAGATTAATCCCTCAAATCTTGGAGCCCCTTGGAAAAGTTCTGAAGGTTGATGAGACCAGAGCGACTCTTCCCAATCTGGATGCTAGGGTTCTGATGTCGATTAATCCTGGAATAGAGATTCCCAAGAGTCTTAAAATTGTTGAGGAGTGCAGGGTAAAATCCTACCCTCTAGAAGTTTTAGGCGGCATGAACGCCTGCTTTTTATGCAAAAGGGAGGGTCATCTTAGGAAGAACTACCCGATTCTCCAAAATAGTGTGGGTAGGACCTCTCAACCGCCTGGAAATGTAAATCAATCCAATGCCATTGCTCCTCATCCTTCGTCTAAAGTGGCTGGCTGCTAGTTTGGTCTTCATTCAGAGTCTGTGGATATTGGGAGGTCTGAAGTTGTCGAGCATGCCCCTCTTGACACTGCTAATGCTTCCTTCTCGCACCCAGCCTCAAATAGCATTCATTTTCATGCTGTATCTAATCTTGTTGTTGAGATCTCCCACCATAATCAGTTCTCTTCCCTTGAATGTGCTGAGGATTGCATTGATGTCAAATTAGGCGCTCGCGGTGTTTCTCCCTCCAAACCTTCTTCATCCCAGGAGATCACTGACATTGTCCCTCTTCTTGAGCGGCTAAATGCTCAACAGCTTGCCTTGCGTAGCATAAAGAATAGGATCTCTACAAATTTTGGGGGAACTGGCTCTTCCCTGAAAACCATGGAATGTTGTATTAAAAAAGGAGCCAATCAATTTGACTATGAAATTATCCCTATTAAGAATGAGGCCTCTAGGGCTACTGAGGTGATCAATGACCCTAGGACTCGCCAGTCAGATGTGATGGACTGCTCCCAAAACAAAACAAAGGACAAATCAACAATTCTTAATGATGACTTCGCCGCTGCTGGAGAGTCCTCCATCGCTTCTAAAGAAGCTATGGGGGCCTGTACAGTAACGACTGGCATTGGCCATGCTATAATTTGTTCTGATATTTTGGGCACTTCACTTAGTCTGGGGGATGGGTGTCTCGAGGTCATGGGCCACCCTGGTATCTGTAGTCACCCTCACTTGGTTGCAAACATCGACCTTCTTACTATTGATAATAAGGAGGTTGAGCCTAACCTTTCCAAAGACTTTGAAGCCGTCCCTAGCCAGGACTCGGTTTCTGCTAACAGACCCTCTGAGGGTGTCGCACAAGGGTCTAATGACCAAGCCACAAAGTTAAAAAATGGGCCTGGAAGGTCGAGAAAGGATAAAAATTCTCTCATGGTGAACAAGAATGATGGGTATTCCAAACACAAAAGAAAAAAGAATACTGTGATAATACAATCTCCGATGGCAAAAAAATTGGAAATTGAAGAAAGGCTCCCCAAATGTTTTGAATAGTTCTGACAGGAACTGAGTGATAACCCAATGATTTGAGATGATGAAGCTTAATTGTATCTCTTGGAATGTCCAAGGAGTGGAATCCCCAAATAGGAAGTACATCATCAGGCGATTCCTAAACATTCAAAAACACAAAGATTTTGTGTTGTTGCAAGAAACTAAGGCTGTTGGTTTCTCCTTGGATTTGAACCTTAGGTTCATTTGGACTGGGGCTGCCTCCTTCTCGACCTTGCATGAGCGGGGCAGGGGGGGTTCCTCCATTTTGGTGGCCAACCATTGGAATCAGTGGATTAGTGGCAGCGGCTGCTCTCCCTGCAACCGGGTGGTTTGGATCACCATTAAAAAGGATAACTTGGAGTTTGGGGTCTGTTCTGTGTATGCTCCAAATGACTATAAGGATAGAATCATTTTGTGGCAATGGTTATCCTCTCTTTCGGCCATCCCTTGGATCCTAGGGGGTGACTTCAACATGATTGAGCAATCGGAGGATAAATGGGGAGGCATCGATATGACCTGGAAGGGAAATGAGAAAATTTTCTGGCTAAGGCTGAAGCATAAACTTAATTTGATTGACCCTATGGAAAGGGGAAAGAAACACTGCAAAGGCATTTGGTATTCTTGGTGTAATGCTCAAAAGGGAGGCAACAAAATTTACTGCAGGTTAGACAGGATTTATGCTAATAAGGATTTTTTTAGCTACACCCCGGATGAGCTGGGGTCCAAAGTGAGTGTCCACCCTTACACGCTTTTGGACCACCACCCGGTCATAGCCAACCTCACTGCCTATTAGGGTAAGACTAGGCAAACCTTGGGAAAGCCCTCTTTCCTTCTCAATACTCAATTGCTTAATAACCCTGACTATTGCGAGGCTATTACCTCCATAAGGGAAATCAATAAGTGGCTTATGAAAGACTCCTCGGCAATCGAAAGGTGGAACTCCAATGTCCAAGCTTGGAGGAGACTCTTTCAAACTGTGGGCAAGAAATGTGCTTTGGATGCAAGGAAAGAGGAGAAAGAGCTCCAAGAGTGGTTGTTTAATGTTGAATCCAGCATTCAGCAGCACCCTAATGATAGTAGACTTTGCCAAGAGGTGGCCCTAGCAAAAGATAGCCTAAGAAAAATCCAGAACTACAAGGTCAATGGGCTTAGGGTCCGCGCCAAATTAAACTAGTTGAAAGAGGGGGATAGAGGTTCAAAATTCTTCTTCAACTTCCTCAAGGAAAAAAGGGCTAGTGAGCAGATTGATCAGATCTGGGATGGGGAGAAGATGCTGAATACTCAGGAAGATATTTTCAAGCAGTTTGTTTGCTTCTTTAAAAATATGTTCTCTTCTGAGGGAGATAGTGAAGCTGCCCTAAATGCCAGGAAAACTGTGGGAAGGCTTATTCCCAAAAAGATCTCAGCAGAAGAGGCTGGCAAGCTTGCTGCTGGGCTTACCAAGGAAGAAATTCAAGCGGCTATTAATTTGATGAGCAATGATAAATCTCCGGGAAGTGATGGGTTACCCATTGAGTTTTATAAATGTTTCTCTGAGTGGGTAAGTGATGACCTTCTTGAGGTCTACGAAGAAGCCCTGAGTGGTGGGTCTCTAGGAAGACAGATCAACAAAGGGATTATCAAACTCCTTCCAAAGGGAGGGGACAAAACGCTAGTTAAGAATTAGAGACCCATCACCTTGCTGAATGTTTCTTACAAGGTGTTGGCAAAGGTCTTAGCCCTAAGATTAGTCAACATCCTCCCAAGGCTTATTAACCCTACTCAAACTGGTTTTGTTAAGGGAAGATACATTTTGGAGAATCTGCTGACAAGCTGGGAGGCGATGGAGTGGGATAGGAAGTCTGGGAAGAATGTGGCGATGTTGTTGCTTGAATTTGAAAAAGCTTATGATCGGGTGGAGTGGGATTTTTTAAGGATGGTGCTCCAAGCTTTTGGCTTCCCTAGGGATTTCTTTAATATGGTTGATGTACTCCTGAAGGATGCATCTACCCAGATTACTGTTAATGGAACTCTTTCTGATGAAATTATGCTGGAAAGATCCATTCACCAAGGCTGTCCTTTGGCTCCTGCATTGTTTGTCATTGCTTCTGATGCTTTGTCTTATTTACTAAGGGACCACCCCTCTCCCCAAGAATCAGAGGTATCTCCCTTCCTGATAATAACAAGCTTATTAATGTTCAGTTTGCTGATGATACCTCTCTTTTTATTGAGCTTCTTAAGGACAATTTGGATGTCTGAATGGTTAAACTCAATTTTTTTTCATAGGCCTATGGGGAAAGAATTGCTAATGCTAAATCCATTATGCTGGGTTGGAAAGAGACCCCCCCCGACTGGCTAATTGATTATGGTTTTCAATGGGGAGGCCCTGACATGCAAGTAAGGTATTTGGGCATACCTTTTGTAGTTAGGCCAAACCTTAAAGAAATGTGGAATTGGATTGCCTCCAAAATTGATTCAAAATTTGAGAAGTGGAACCGGCATTATCTATCTCTGGCTGGGAGGATGCAAGTCTGTCAAAATATTTTATCATCCTACACCACTTACTTTGCTTCAGTCTGGTTTTTCTGCAGTTATCAGATAAACGAGATTCAAAAAAGAATAAGGGGTTTCCTTTGGTCTGATGGTAAAGGTGGGAAAAAGAAGCACACTGTGAGATGGGATTGGTGTTGCTTAGACAAGATGCAAGGTGGGCTAGGGTTAAAAGATTTGAGACAGCAGGGGATTGCCTTGGCTTCAAAGTGGATTGTGAAAGCCTTAAGTGGTAATGAACCATGGAAGGTTCTTATCAGAAAAAAACATTCAAGAAGCCACCCCTAAGCGAGTGAAAGCCTGGAAAAATCTGCCTCTGTGTGACATCCTCACTAACAGTCACAAAATGAGCCCTGATGGTTCTCTTGTCTTCAAGAGTTTGTGGAAGGCCTGGGAGCTATCCAAGTATAATGTTCGGTTCAAAGCCCCGAAGGTCTCATTGCCTAACTCCTGTTGTCAAACCTATAGCTCCATTTGGTGGAACCTTTATCACAATGGTAAGCCACTTGCCCTTCTCCAAGGCTGTTCTGCTAAGCTTTGGAGTCAAAAGGGGGTAAAAGTTTTTAATGACATTATGGTTGATGGTAATATTAAGAATTGGGAGGTTCTGAGAGCAGAGTTTGATCTGCCCACCTCCACAGTAAGAACGTTTTCCATTCTAGCTGAGGCTTGTAAAAAAGGAAATTTCCCCTCAAACAATGATAGGGTGAGGGAGATTGGAGACGATCTTGTGTGGAGAGATGGGGGAAAACTTTCTGATCTCAAGGCTAAAATAATCTATAAATATTTAGTTGCTACTAATGCTATTCTGGATCACTGTAATCAATGTTGGAATGTTTCTCTTAGTGATCAGGATTGGAATAAAGTTCTTGATGTTTGGAGCAATAACATTGAGCCTAAGAAGGCTTGCTTTAAATGGCTTGTTTTACTTAAAAAATTACCTTTCAAATCTAACACGAATGATATTGATGTGTGCAACATTTGTCACACTCTGGAATTTGTTAATCATATATTATTTGATTGTTCCTATGCAAAAGAAATCTGGAAAATCTTCTACAATAATTTGAAAATCTGGGACAATGACAAAATTAGTTGGAAAAATGTGTTATTTTGTGACAAAAAATGAGTAAGGATTATTTCAAATTTTGGAATATTTTATTTGTTGAAATTATTTGGCACATTTGGAAAGAAAGGAACAAGGAAAAGTTTAAGGGTTGCAGGAGGGTGCTTACTGAGTCACATAAGAGACTCATGTTTCTTCGTGCTGCATTGCAGGTCTTCCTTCTCACCGAGATTGCACTTCCCTAGTTTGTAAGAAGCTGCAGGAGTGAACTAGTCACAATCATCAAGGAGAATCTGTCGTGTGGTCTTGCTTATGGATCAAACAGCAGAGGAACTGATGCTTTCTTGGATGCATTTCAAGAGCTTCTACGAGTTTTCAATAAACATGCGATTGATAGAGGAGAAAACATCTAGCAGCCTTGATGAAGATCTAGCAAATCAGATTGGTGACAATGAAGAGGAGGTTTCAAGTAATCATAATCTGGTTGAAAGATTCTTGCAGGATGAAGATGAGGCAACCAACGAAGGGACAACAACCAGTAAGCATCCCCCAGCAACAGCCCGACCAGTGGATTTGGTTGTTGACTACCAAATCTGGAGATATTTGTATTGTTTTATTTACCAAATGAATAGTAAATGTGGAGCAAATGACAGTGGAGACCTTGGCTGGTTGGAGATCTTCAATAGGATACATCAACTCAGAAAATGTGGTCATCACCATAGAGATATCCAAAGACAAATTCTGGATGTTTTTGGAAAATGGCACAGTCAATGTCAACCTTCAGGAGGCCAAGTACGGGCACACATGGCAGGAGGGCCACCCCAACATAGAAACATAGAAATCTTTCTAAAAGCCTTGCATGACTCTCAAAGAGAATTAAAAGATGGAACAGTGAACAATAAGGAGGAGGAAAGGGTCAAAACACTAGGAATGCACAACAGTACTAATATAGAGGAGGACTGTACAGTAGATGAGCAAATGGCAGCGAAGTTTCCTTGCAGGTTAGAGGACTTCAGCGAGCAGCAGCAGTCCCAATAAATTTTAAAAATGAAAGTTGTTGACACCTTTTTGTTTACTGTAATATGCCCTTTGATATGTATTTTTGTTGTAAATGGCCATATATTGGTACTTATATGTAAAATCCTGCTGAACAGAAAATAATTGTATTTATACTACTCATAACAGTAAAACAGCTACAGGATAGGCCTGTTGCATACCAGAAGCTGATGACTGATATGGAAAAATGATGTAATTTTGATGACTACACTATATTCAATACAAAAAAATTAATTAATTATCTTGACCAATTTTAGGTGTATACAATAACCATCTTTGATAGCGAGTTTGAATGATGTTATTGGAAGATTTAAGTGGACTAGGTGTAATATATATTCTCCAATGAAGGATTCTATAATGTCTAAGGAACCCCAATCATCACTAACATATGCATTTTCTTGAGAAGAAGAAGAAATAGACTTATGATTTCTTGTTTCAAAAGGATCTTCTTCAGGGACATCTACCTCAAGAGTATCCCTTGTAATAGGTACTAATAGAGTAGACATCAACACATCAGAAGAAATTAAAGGGATAAAAGTAGGCACAACTAAAGCTTGACCAATAGTTGTCATCTCACATGAGTGTGTAGCATCATAGTAAGCCTTGAATGCGACTACTTGATTGTTACAAATGAACTTAATAGATTTATGTAAGGTAGACTAGATTGCACCCATAGCATGAATCCATGGTCTACCAAGAAGAAGGTTATATGGTAACTTTTGTAACATAGCATATACAAGGGTGGGTATAGTAGTGAGTTCCAACCTTAAACACAAGACTATTGTGCCTAAAGGTTTCCAACCAACATTACCAAACCTACAAATAACTGGAGAAGAAGCAACTAGAGAGGAAGAATCAATACTATTCTTAGGCAATAGATCAATGCTACATACATTAATTTTTGAACTGAAATTAATGAGACTACATCTAATGCTGATTTATTAATGTTAATTATGATCATTAGAGGGTCTACTTGATTCTATGCTTCCGAAGGTGGAAGTTCTTATGGATAGAACATAATATTCAATGAATCTACATGAATATGAGCTATCAACACATTCACATCATTTGGCCTAGAAAAAGAAGGAAAGATGATCTTTTGCAAGGCCTCTTGATGCATACCTTGATAAACCAAAGTAGACTAAAGCAAGTCCCATAGTGAGATCTTAGTCGGGGTAACACGAAGTTTCTCGAAAAAATCGTAATCACTATGTACTTTAGTCATAGGTTTAGGTTCTAAAGGGAGACTTGTTGAGAATGTGGTAAAAAATTAAGTTTACTAACATTTTTCTTATTCTTCCTAGTATTATAACTATGGGCTACCACACTATAAGAGGGAGCCTTAGAAAGATCAGGAGAATCACTATCAAATGGAACACCATTAATGAAAAAATTTCTTTTAGGAGGGCTAGCTAGGGTAAGCTAAATAATAGGTCTCTTAGGCATTTGAGGGGTGAAAGAGACAGATTATATTTATAAATTCCTTACAAATCATAGAGAAATCATTTGAAGAAATATACCCAACGTCTATCCCTGGAGGATCTGATGTGAGAGGAACTTCATCATTCACAAATGCATCATCTCTAGAAGAGAGTGCATTGGAATGAAAAGAAGGTTTAATATTAAGAAAAGTATCAATGATTTCATCTTCTTGGAACAAAATATTCCCTAAAGCAAGAGGAATCCCATGAGAAGGATCAAAGATATTGAGTGACATAGGCAAAGCCAAGTCACCATCACATGCATGGAATGGAACATCATTAACACTTTGAATAAAAGTAGATACTAAACTAATAAAGGAGGATATTAAATTCATTTTTAAAATAATAATTTAAATGGGTATGTGTAGGATCATGATGGGCCAAAAAGTGGCAATATGATGGGTATGTGTAGGGTATGTGGTTGGAAACCCTTTTTTTACCCAAAATTGATGAAACAAAAAGAGTTTTAAAAGGAGATTCTTAGCTTTCCACCAATATAAATTATGCTTTACTTTGAATTTAATAAATAGTTATTATTCATTTTCTATTTAAATTATGACTAAATTCCTAATTGATAGGCTGATTGAAAACATCTATAGCCTTCAAATGGTATCACATTTTTTGAATCCAAAACATGTGTCACATTCTATGCATCACATACTATAGGAAAAAAAAAAAATCATGAAGTTTTGACCAAGTTAAGGTGGTCAGACATGGGAGTTTTTATATTTTTTAAAAGTTGTCATAAAAAATTCCTAATTAATTATTTGGAAAAATAATACAAAAATATATGCATCATATTCAGACATCAGTCCTCTACTTATATCTAAAATATTATGGTAAAAAAAAATATTCTCATTTTATTGTGTTAGGTGGTCAAAATGTATTAATTCCATTTCTTTTTCCTAAAATTTAAGTACTACTACATTGAAATTCCCCAAATTTTCACCAAATATAATATTTTTTTAATAAACCTAGTAGTTTTAGGAAACTACATTCAATTTCCTACAGACTTATTCCCACACATTTTGTGCCAACATAGATAACTTATTCAAATTTTTACGCCAACTTGCTCTAACTCATTTCTTTTCTAAATTTTCACCAATTTCATGTAATTGCTTTTTTCCATGATGATCCTAGATGACACCTAAATATAATAATAAAAATTCTAAAAATTGGTTGATGAATATTCATTGATACTAAATAGAGAAGGGATTCACTACCCGAATCTCTCATTGTCAAGAGAATCTCCATGTGAACTGTCTCTAAATCCAGCTAAAGCGAACAAAGCCAAAGAGTTTCAAAATTAGAAAAAGAGTAGACCATAGAGGCTCTCAGATAAACTGATGAATCCTCTAATGTGCCGATGACAAACAATGTAGTGTGCAATGTTGGAGCCCCAGAGGTCCGCTGGTGTCTCGTATACCGAAAACCAAAAATGTTATAGAAATCACTAAAGTGACTACTTCTATTATGTCTATTAAGAACTTTTAGAATGTGAAAAAGTAATAGAATATAACAAAACTAGAATAAAGTAAGGTAAATGATAGAACTAAAGAGGATAGAGAAAGAAAATTATCACAACATCCCACATAGTGAAGCCTCCAACAATGAAATATATTCAATACTTGTACATATAAGACTTAGGAAATTTCCTTAGTTGTTTAGGTGTTTACCTCCAACAAACCCCATTTTGGTATGTCTCACCTGGCTTACAAACTAAATAGGATAGAGACATACACAGAAATGAAAATGATAGAAAGATTAATAAAAGCAATCCTCTCTCAAGGAGGAGAACCCATATCATGAAGTAGAGATGCAATAGATAGGGGATGTGAGAAATCCTAGGATGCTCACAAGCACAAGGTAAGAGAGATATCAGGTGTAAGGCTTAAGGAAGCCAAGGAGGGAGATAGATACAAGAGCCAAGAGAGTTGTAGAAGGTGTTGTGAGAATGAAAGAGTGTTGTTTTAGTGAGCTGTGAAAGCAATAGAGCAAGACCAAGAGAAGAGGAAAAGGCAGGAGCCAAAGCTAGAAAGATCTAGAGGAGGAAATGAATTGAAAAGATAGCATTTAAAGATAGAATACGAGGGAAATGAAGCTTCTCAAGTAGTTACAAGGCGTCCCGAGCTGCTACCACCGACAAAAAGAGTTAACAAGTGGCAAGGCACATGAAGATGGTCATTTGAAATATCAAATGACATAAAGACTCTAGTATGAGATGATAGGTGTCCAAACACATCAAACTAAGTAAAATGATGAGAATAGGAAAAGCACTTATATTTGATAGAAAGCCTATTACGCAAAAGGGTGGTTGTTGAAAAAGGGTTTTTGAGAATCCTAAGAGCCAAAACTATTGATGCAAGGATAAATGAGACTACACAAGAATTAGGGGAGTGGACACTAAAGCATATACAAAAAAGCATGTGAAATTGCAAGGGGTGCAATTTTATGACATTACACTTTGATAATAAAATGATCTTGAAGACTTGAAAAAACACTAAAATTCTGCTCCAAGACTTTACTCTTGCTTGCTTCTTGCTTTTAATATGAATTCTTGATCTTATAAAAATTCTTTCTTGAAAACTCTTATTGAAACATAGTGAAACACTCCTCTTATTTATACACATCTTGTCATTAATTTTGAAATTCAAACACACAAGCTTACATTGAATTATAGATTTAAAATCATTATAATACTACTAGAAACATATTCCACAGGTGGGTCCTAGGTCTAATTGAGGACCCATTCACGATAC
Organism: Sequoia sempervirens; assembly: GCA_007258455.2. NCBI lineage: Eukaryota > Viridiplantae > Streptophyta > Pinopsida > Cupressales > Cupressaceae > Sequoia > Sequoia sempervirens. The sequence continues at coordinate 152,990 of VDFB02039467.1, forward strand.
GGTGAATGGGTCCTAGGCCACTTACCTGGGACACACATCAGAAAATGTTAAACATTATGCAAAATCAGGTTCCTAGATCAAAGTGAGGACCCATTTAACCTATGGTGAATGGGTCCTAGGTCACTTACCTTAGATACACCTCTTCCAAAATTAAGTGTTGTGTAATGGCATTTATGAATTTTTGGTTTTATCCCTCAGATTTTACATTTAATTAGGATTAAATTTGAGTTAAAGGGGCCAATTAAGGAAAATTAACCTCAATCAATTAATAAATCCCTAGCTTAGTGCAAAAGTATAAAGGTACACCTTACAACACCCTAAATAAGGCACAATTAAGTCCATTTAATCTAAAATGGCCCTAAACTTAATGTGAATATGAAAAACATATTACAAAACTAGATTAAGGCAACCATAAGCTAATTTTAATATTAATTATTCCTCAACAAGTGTGAAAAAGGGATACTTTTTCCTACACTAAGAGTAAATATTTTTTTTCCACCTCTATAAGTATATATTATATATACTAAAATAATTATATATATTCATATATTAATATATATTTATAGATATGTTCACAATAATGTAAATATATACTTATACATTAAAATACATATAACACACACCCACACATATATCATTACTTCCATATCCAAACTTAAACACATACTCCCAACATATTCTTCATTCAATGTATATAGACGAAGTGCATACATATATATGTATATGTCACATGTATCCAATCAGTATTCCCATGCATTCAGGTTATCAAGGAAATGTACACATATGTATATATACATTCCAAGTATATGATTCATAAATTAACATATTAATATAAAAAAATGAAGAAAATCATATAATCTATACAAAGATTCAATCACATAATTCAATCCAAAGAAACATAATAATCAAAGATGGCCTCCCAATTATTCCAATAAACCAAGAGCATGACCAAGAGTTCACTTACTGAATCAAAACTAACTCGACTCAACTTCACTAATGCTAGGTGTGAGTGTGTGAATGCTCAATTAGAATCATTAAGGGATACTAGACCAAGCTCCTCTCTTGAATTATACTCCCCCACACATACCTAAGGGCTTGAATCCTTCTTGCATCCAACTTAGTGCATCACAAAGGTAGTTAGTCTTTCACATGGAATTAATTTTCATCATAAATAATTTTCATCATCATCAAATAATTAAAGTATTCACATTGCAATACATATTCATACATCAAATCATACCTTCAAAAGAAATGAAATCTTAATGCATATATGTAAGTATTTCATTCTCTTATCAAACATATTAAAGTCACAATTTACATTTATCCTCATATTTACTCAAGAAGGTAAAACTAACCTCGTAACTATGAGATCGGGTGTAACATCTCCTCACTTTTCTTTACATAACCATCAATCACATTGCACTCAAAAGTTGATAGATCTATGTCTTGAGTATAAAAATTAGGTATATCCTATATAATAATGTCATCAAGACAATCTTGATCCTCAGAAGTCACCTCATTCATGTCCATTTCTTCTAGCATTTTGGTTTTCTTTTCATTTTAATCTTTCTCTTCTTGGTTTTCTACCTCCATACCATAAACCAATTGCACTTATTGCACATTGGAGATACCTTCTCCTTCTTTCAATTAGGAGGGTCCTTGTACTTCCTTTGGACTAGATATTTTTTTCTAATTTGAATTTTCTAGATTAGGTACATGTGGATCAATATCAACTTCACTATGCAAAGCATTGATGATTTACTTTGTAGCCTTTTCATTCTCATTCTCGATCTTCCTTTGGACACTTTCATCCAAGATAATTATTAGATCTATATTCTCCTTTCAATGTGAAGTCTTGACTTAATACCTTTCGATAATATTTTTCTTTTCTTCCCGAGATAGGACCCTAATCTTGTCAATTTTTTTTTTCATTTCTTCATCCACATTGGATATCTCTTTTCATTCTCTTCATTCCAAAGCCCTCACCCCATTTGAAGCTTTGTCAACAATATCATTGAAGGGAATGTTCTACATGAACATATACTTAATGAACTCCTTAATTATTTTATTTTCTTCAGAAGGGACATCTAGATGTAGCTCCATTGTATCATTTGGTAGGTTATACTCAACAATTCCATTTAAGATGGCCCCAAATCAAGTCGCTCTTGTGTAACTAGAGGTATTTTCTTAGCATCCTCTTTTGCAATATTCTTCCCTTTCTTATTTTGTAGGGAGATATCTTCTTTTTCAATTTCTTCAACATCATTTG